>JAVTVY010024664.1:0-85134 GCA_036873755.1 Hanleya hanleyi
GTCTACGGGAGGCTCGCGTTGTTGTTCTTCTTGTTGTTGTTGTTGTTCTTGTTCTTGTGACTTTTTTAAATGCGCATGCGCTAAGAGAGTGTGATCTCTGCCACACTTTTCTTTTCAACCTCCGATCTCACATGACAATACTGTCTTCAAGCGCGTTTGAATTCATTTGCAACTATATTCGATGGAATGAATTATTGCTTCGTTAATTATTATATATGAGAATAGTGTGAATAACGTCAAAGGACCTACGAAGTAGGGTAGGCGTTAGGACTCCGACACGCACTGTGCTCTTGGGCCCCCAGTTGAAATCCTGCCAATATTAAGATGGGCACGGCCCAAGTTAGAATCACCAGTGATTTTAATCAAAAATCCCCAGAAATTTCCATCAAAAGTAGGTCCACTCGAAAAATGCTGGCAACAGTCCCCTAATGCACCTTCATGCCCAGTGTGAATAACGTCAGAGGACCTACGAAGTAGTGTATGCATTAGAACTCAGACACGCACTGAATTCTTGGACCCCCAGTTGAAATCCTGCCAATTTTAAGATGGGCACGGCCCAAGTTAGAATCACCAGTCATGCCAGTGATTTTAATCAAAAATCACCAGACATTTTCATCAAAAGTAGGTCCACTCGAAACATGCTGGCAACAGTCCCCTGATGCACTTTAATCCTAAAAATCAAGGTTCTAATATCAACAGTAACACTCAAATATAACATATCTCTCGGATATAACATATATATAAATATTAATATTCATGTCACTGTTCCATTTTTTCTCTAGTTGTATTCCTCTTAAGATTTTGTACTCTGCCTTTGACTGGTGTTTGTACAATAAAATCTTGAATCTCGAATGATTATTTTGCCGACGAAAGGATTCAGATGGACTCACTCATTACCGGACAATTTCAAATGGTAGCCCACTTCGAAGAGACAGAAATGACTATGTAGTATTTAATGAGTTGGACACCCCTGTGCGCGAACAATACCTCGCAGTCGTGCAGTTATATTGTGCACTTTCGGTTGCATGACATTCGGCAAATAGCTATTTTGAATGATTCTCTTTCAGAACACAGCCTCTCTATCCTCATTCTCGCAAGCCAGGGCCTTGATTCGCTGGTATTGATATTCCCGTCCTCTTCCGCACTCATAATCCCTTTAGAATAGCATTAATCACTTACGTAAATTCAATACTTATGTGTATCAGCAGACAATGCGCAAAAACATATTGCATTTGACATCATTCTCTCAAGTCAGAGCCCAATTCTGCTAGAATTTACTGGTTCTATACACAATTTACGTTACTTTGTCAGTTTTACGAATGGAAGGACGTTATTTATTAGCACATGCTGACCATAAAAGCGATCTATTTGTCCTCGTTGTCAAAAGCTAGGGCCTTGATTTACAGGAGAGAAGAATTCGACATCATTCTCTTACACACATACCTTGTTTAGTGAACTAGCCCTGACATTTTCTACTTAAATTACCTTCGAAAAGGCAAGGTAGAACTTGTCAGATGAGATGATATTTCCTAAGAATGAAATAGTTAATGCCTTGGTATTGACTCGCTGCATGGAAAATAGTGTCAACGTATTTAGTTTGCAGGTGACACGCAAATACAGAAACTTAATTAATTAGTCTAATTGAATATCAAGACTGTCACAGGCCTTAATTTAATAGTGAAAAGTGTCATTATGCCTCTTGGACAGTTTGATAAAGCCTTCACCCCCATTTCATAGTTTCACAGATCAGAGTGATAGACCTTATACTAAATTCATTGAAAATTAAGGAAATATAAACTTTCCATTATGCTCGGCAACGTAAGCGGGAAGGGAGACTGAAGAGCGTAGATTTTTGCGCTATGACTAAACCCTTGAAATTTATTTGGATTCCAAATATTTGAAAGCCTTTTTGATTTGCAAAAATCAACGGCTGAACCGAATGTTTTGAAATTTGGCATACACGATACTTATACCAAGATATTGCCAAACCGATAATTGTGACTTCGTCTGTCAATTCAGTATAGACGGCATGGACCAGTCAAAATCGTTGGATTTTGAACGGGGAAAGTGAATATATATATATATGGTATCAGACCTATTAGGCAATTCCTACAATTGTGAGTTAGAATCTGGAAATTACTTCCCTGGGCATGAAAACACTGGCAGATGTTTTTTCTACCATTACCACTACCTCCGCTGATATGCCTTTCACTGTATTATTGCCACTGCCGCAGGTTTTGACTACAATGTAGTCATTTCTCACTTGTTATTGCTTGACTCTAGTCTAGGCCTACCATTACATAAAGGTTGGTAGAATAACATAAATAAACAAATTGTTGTGGATGAATATCCTTGCTCTAACTCAAGGCAGGAAATAAGTGGTAACAGAAGCACATCAACTAGAAGTGTGTATAATCTTAGATTAACCTATAGCTACATGTAGAATGCATTGGGCATGCCTCCCTACTTGAACACATGATGCTGCACAGTAAAATTGTATCTGTCGTGTTGATCTAGTAAAAAAAAAACGAGTGATGCATCACAGGAGGTGAGCATGAAATTCAAATACTCAGCCTATAAAACGTACACAATTAGTCTCACCCATTATCCTCCAGTGTGTGTTGACACTGCATCTCCTGATCTTTCTGGGTAGAGACTGTACAAGAGTCTTGTGGTGTAGGTGGTTTGGTGATTGCCTGGGACATTCAGCTATTGTTACACACTTCTATTTTATTTGCTTAGGGGGTTAACTTGAATTAATGTTATCTCTCACAGAATACCACCAATCTGTCTTCAGATCTGCATAAACATGACTTTGTTGAGTGTCATAACATATCCATAACCTGTCAGATTACCACCTCAAATTTCACAGGAACTAGTGAATATATTACTATGCCCAATCCATATTTCCAGCCCTGATAATTGCTAACTGTGCATTATATGAATGCTTCATATTTATTTCGCATCTACTTGAAGATATAAATTTTGAGATTTGGTGCAGCATACTATAGTATTATGAACCATTAATTTCATGCCATAACAGTTGATGGCTGGGTATCAAAGATTGGGCAATTGCTTGTCACATGTCTCTCATGCCCAATACAGAGAGTGTATAGGGTGGGGAGTGTGGTGACATGGTTAAAGTGGTAGAAATTAAGCGAAAATACAGTCATTTTTCAACATGGTGGTCATATGCTTACACTGACATACCGGTATTATAGAATCAATTATTGCCAATTCATGTTTGTTGCATTGATTGGTACATGTATGCTTAGCAATGAAGATTGAATAAATGTGAGATATTAAAATTCCACATGTTCATAGATTAAGCACACACAGTACATACATGTGTTTTTGTTTTTGCACTGTATAATGAAAAACAATTGCAACCATGAATATGGTCCCATTTGTTGGGCAGTCATACACATCTTACTTGTAATCATAATAATTATGGTGCAGAGAACCTAAAATGGAATTGTTATGGAAGAATAAAAAAGATAAATTATTTTAGTCTCTGATATGGCAATGTTCAATGTTATTAAGTTGAAAATTAGGTGATTTATAACAATTATATGGTTTCAAGCCTAAAATATTCCCTAATCATGCTAATATACATGTACATGTACTACCAGGGGTAAGATGTACTCGAGGTGATTATGATAATCCCTCGAATAATTCAATCTCCCTATCCAAATTCAATCACTCCCAAATTAGGGAAAATATTCAATATTTATGATTCTAATAAATTTAATCGCCTTTTAAAGATTGAAATAATGAAGAAATAGGGATTATATGCATGGTTTTGAACTGTTTTGTCAACTTCCAGTTCTAATAGTTTTGTTCAGCTCATCTATTACTCAAACAATCAAATCGGATGTGACCATTTGGGAAATGCCCTATACACTCAAATATCACCAGGTTAGGGTTAACCCATACTGCCCCATACAAGCGTTTTTTAAAGGAATAGACAACCTTTGATAAGCGTATATTGCAAATGAAAGAACAATTCCAGGAGTGTCCAAAACGATTTTTATTTCAATTTTGCAATTTTTTCCAACCGAATGAGAAGCCGTCAATGATAAATTCTGTGGCTTGTATAAGGGCGCCGCCATTACGGCAAGTTTAGTGACGTCACTGGGCCGCAGAACACTGCAGTGAACTGGGAGGAAACATGGTTTGCCATGCACTGGAATAATCGCAGCCCAATAGGCCAGCAGGTGTGGATACATTCTTGTATTCTGTACCCTGTAAATACTGGCTAATGTTTGTACAATAACAATGATCTTATCCTTGTTGAGAAATCGGGGTTGATCTGTCGTCTACACTGTCTAAGTGTCAAAAAAAAAACAGCATCGAGTTGTCTGATAAAATATGCTTTCGTTATAGGCTAATACTTTTCAGCTGATCACTATACGCCAACATGCTGCTTGCGTCAACATAATTCGGCAGTAACTCACTGAGATTGTTTAATGTAACCGAAATTGGGAATAATTCTGATTTCTGTGTTACCAATTCAAAGAATCGAGCCTCATCAAAGACCGGCATTCAGACAGAAAATGAAACTAAATCTGGCTTAGCTGGAGGCTCATTTCTCCGGGAAAAGATTGTCCGGAAATTTTTCTCACCGTTGAACTGTTACCGAAAGAAACTGTTCAGCATGACACGGCCGTTAAACACCCACCCAAATATCTAGCGTGCGAGAAAATTTACCTGAGAAAGTTTATGGAATAAATCCTTGTCAGCTAATGTCAGCACTTGCACATGTGCTCGTCTGATCGTTTCCTAACAGGACATCTCACAACAGAGCCGACTAAACGAAATCAGCGACACGGCAGGCTTCTACGGTATATACATTGTACATCCTCGACCGATTTCTACGGTAGATCGTCTTCAATGGGCTCGAACACGCCTGACACTTCTTGTATCCCTCGACACTGCCCCCAAGCAGCGTAGATGAAAGCATGGTTTCGCCCAGCCAGCCATTGTCATCAGTCAGGTTAAAACTCCAGGAAATGCAAGGCGTCGGATACTTGGAAAAAGTTGAAAATCACTTGCTGCCATGTTTGCTCTCTGGCCCATTGACGTCATGAGCTAACCGCTCATTCGTTAAACCATAAAGATGGCGGCTCCCTTCATTCAACACATCTGGTTATTTTCCCAATGTTTGGGAGTATTTTTCTTCGTTAGAAAGAATCTCAAAAATAGGAAAAAAATATTTTTGGGCACAGTTTGGATTGTTCTTTCAGTCGCCAAATGTTGTCTATTCCTTTAACGAATATTTCATGATTCCGGTAGTGAAATGAATGTTTTTGACGAAAAAATATCCGAATAATTCTGCAACAAACCCTGAGATAGTTAGAATTCTATAATATGCAAAACATTTCCTGAAAATTCACTTTTAGCTAATAAGTTAAGTAGATGTGTGAATTCTGGTAAAAGTTCTATTTTTATTTCCATTTTCTCGCATGCAATGTTTGCATCTACTGACCAAACTATGCGTTCCACATCTACACAAGCTCCAAGTATTGACTGTGTTTACATTTGAAATCCTCATGTGCCTTTTTGCAGTGAAGGTGAACTACCCTTCAGTAAATCCATGCTATATATATATGTTCCTGACAATGTTGAAGAAATTTTACGATAGTTCCTCTCAAGGCGGCAGTTATTATAGTATTAATAATAGAAAGCAATTTACTCAAACAACTATGAGTTCCCTATTCACAACAAATGTATCTCCTTATTTAAAGATGGCAATAAAATATAATATATTGCAATCACGTGTAAGAAAACAAAATCAAGAATTAAATCGAATAATTTCACACATTGAAACACATATATGTTAGAAAGGGTGAGAATAAACAAAACTATTTGATAAAAATACTTTACCGTCAAATTCTCCTAAGCCTACATGCGAAGACATTTTGAAATGAAGTGATAATAATTTTAGCTTGCCTGCATTTATATGCTGTTGAATTTTACCACGTGACTCGTTATTGCATAAACTTGCCCCCCAAAAATATTCCCAGGATAGGATAGGCCCATACGAGACCTTGAACTTCCTGTCAATGCTTTGAACTAGCCGTCGAGATTGACAGCCAACTTATGGTGCCGGAAATATACCTAATCAAGCAGCGGATCTCAACACAAAATGTTACATTGCAAATTAACAATAACTTCAATTGTAGAATGCAATACAATTACATATATCTGGACATGCTTATGAAATAAACGATTATAGTGCATGGCTAAATATATTTACGGAAATCAAGTGTTCGATTTTAACTTTGAAATAAAGATATTCAACCTAGCGGTTTGAATAATTCCAGTCTTGATGAAAGTAAAGTTTCTTCCAGCGGCAAATCATGTCCAATGTATAATTTTGGTGACTTTTTCTCGGCAAAATTATTGTCTGTTATTACAATTGCAGTATATTTCCGATCACTGACTATTAGAAAAAATGCTTCGCAAAAATAACTTACTCATGTATGTGGGTCCGTATAACCTTGCACAATTCAATTTTCATTTTTTTGTTTTTGGTTTCTCAAAATCAGAAATTGAAATTTGGCCGTCAATTTTCAATTTTCGTTTTTCGTTTTCGGTTTCTCCGAATCAAAAATTGAAATTTGACATTCAATTTTCAATTTTCGTTTTTCGCTTTACTTCGCGCAGAAATGAAAATCAAATATTGAAACTTTCCTGGACTTCCGCTTTTCGTTTTTTGAATTTAACTTTGACGCATCAATGTTAACTGTGCACGCGCAAGGCTTATGATGTCACTTTCGGTCCGCGGAGTAGTATGGGAAGCGCAAATCAGATTGTTTAGGGAGGTGTGGAGCACAATATGGAAGGCAGTAGGGGGAAAGATATGGGAGTGTCACCACACGATAGATGCCTGCAGCCAGGCATTCGAGCTAGATTATAATGGGCCAACTGCGCATGTCCAGAAGTGAGTAGGCATTCGTGCAGTATAGGTGTGAAGCATTATATGGAGAACACCAGGGTTGATACACATATGAGTTTCATTAAAGTAGAGTAAAATATTAAATACGTGGGTACCCTAATCATAATCCCAAAAGGAACTTCCCGCGTCGATGCGTTAAAGCTTTTGACACCCGCACTTAAAGCGTTGAATCATTTTTGACGCCGAACGTTGACGGGCATGTGAACGCTCCAACGATCCAGGTACCAAAAATAGAGAATGAAGATTTGACCTGAAGCGTTGAAGCAGTCTGGCATCAAAGATGATGTTTGTGTGCTTCTTTGAAATGGTGGTTTACGAAACGCTGGCAATATACAGATCTCGCGGCTCATAACCGTGATGCTTACTCTTATTGGTATTAAATCTTTGTTTGTATCTTTATGAAAACTATATTTCAAATCAATAACAAATAGCGGTCGTGTGTATGAATGCTGTTCGCTTTTGTAGCAGTCTAAACGTCTATTTTCAGAAATGAAAAAATCTAAGACTGCGTCTTGATTGGCTCAGGCCTCAATGCCAATAACCAATGACAACTGCGGGATGCCACCTATCCAGACCCGTCTGGTGCATCTTCACAAGTCCAGGTAAATCGTGAATCCTCTCACAGGGTTTACACGGACATTTTGGTGATTCGAGTGAGTTTTGTGTCCTTGCCTCAATCTCGAACATTTCATCCCCTGAGGTTATTTTGAATTAGCATGTCCGTATCCCAAGCGCGCGGTTTTTGCTTTGACTCTCGATGACGATTTCAGCCTCACATTAAAGTTATGGCAGCGATGTCACATCTCAAACATTGCAGCTAGTGGTTTGGCGTAATGAGCTTGCTGAGCCTGTTCAATAATTGGTTTGATTTAGAGGATACCCCTCGATCTTTTCTAGGCAATGCATAGATACCCTAACAAATCGATCAATACAGTGGCTCCCGAGGATGGCCAGGTAGGCCACATGCCTCTCACGCTCCACACCTCTTATAGGACGGACACGATTTGGGTTTTCTATTCTACTCGTCATACCGGAAGTGACATCGTAACCCGTCCACGTGCGAACTTAACATTGATACGTCAAAGATAAAATCAAAAAACGAAAAACGGACAAGTCGAGGCAATTTTCAATATTTGATTTTCGTTTTTGCGTCAAGCAAAAGGAAAAACGAAAATTCAAAATTGACCGTCAAATAACGATTTTCATTTTTTGTTTTTTGTAATCCCAGAATCAAAAATTGAAAATTGACGGTCAAATTTCAATTTTTGATTTCGAGATTACAGAAACAAAAAACGAAAATTGAAAATTGACGGTCAAATTTCAATTTTTGATTTTGAGATTACAGAAACAAAAAACGAAAATTGGAAATTGACGGTAAAATTCCAATTTTTGATTTTGAGAAACCAAAAACGAAAAAAGAAAATTGAATTGTGCAAGGTTACAAGGACAGTATTTCCTCATATACTATATTCATGCAACTTTGTATAAACAATACAGGATGATAGTCGCAATATTTAGTTTTTTTAATTACCGCGTATAAAATGATTATGGCACAGACTTGATAGAAGTGTGAATGGGCGTACGGCGATAACCCAGAACAGCTTAGCCCTCCAGCCGAGAATTTCTTGGTTAATTATATCCATATCATCTAACGTTCATAAGGTCCCATGCAGAGTATGGGTCCTTGTAACGTTGCACAGTTCAATTTTCATTTTTCGTTTTTGGTTTCTCAAAATCAAAAATTGAAATTTGACCGTCAATTTTCAATTTTCGTTTTTTGTTTCTGTAATCTCGAAATCACAAATTGAAATTTGAACGCCAATTTCAATTTTCGTTTTTGTGTTCTGAAAATCAAAAACTGAAATTTGACCGTCAATTTTCAATTTTTGATTCTTGGATTACAAAAACAAAAAAACGAAAATTGATATTTGACAGTAATTTTTCAATTTTCGTTTTCATTTTGCTTCATGCAAAAATGAAAATCAAATATTGAAAGTTGCCACGACTTGTCGGTTTTTTGTTTTTTTATTTCAACTTTGACGTATCAATGTTAACTCCGCATGTGGACGGGTTATCATGTCACTTCCGGTACGACGAGTAGAATAGAAAACGCAAATCGTGTCATATAAGAGATGTGGAGCGTGAGAGGCATGTGGCTCACCAGGCCATCCTCGCGAGCCACTGTATTGATCGATTTGTTAGGATATCTAGACATTGCCTTGGTTAGTTGCACACGGTAGTTCTGGATAAAAAAAGATCAATGGGGTATCGTCTAAATCAAACCAACTATTGAACAGGTTCAGCTACCTCATTACTTCAATCCACTAACCGGCCAGTTTGAGATGTGACATCACTGGCATTACTTTGATGTCAGGCTGAAATCGACATCGCGAGTCAAGGCAAAAACCGCCGATTTGGGATACTGACATGCTAATTCAAAATAACTTGGGGGGAAGAAATGTTCGAAATTGAGGCAACGACACAAGAGCTCACTCGAATCACCAAAAATGTCCAGGTAAACCTTGTGCAGGGATCCACGATTTACCTGGACTTGTGAAGATGCACCAGACAGGTCTCCATATGTGGCATCCGTTGCTCTCAAAGGTTATTGGCATTGAGGCCTGAGTCAATTGGAACGCACTCTTAGATTTTCTCATTTCTAAAAATAGATGTTTAGAGCGCTACAAAAGCGAACAACATTCATGCAGACAACCGCTATTTGCTATTGATTTGAAATATAGTATTTATAAAGATACCAACAAAGATGTAATATCAATAAGAGTGAGCATTGCAGTGATGGACCGCGAAATGCGTATATGGCAAGCGGCCGTAAACCACCATTTCCAAGGGCGTCGCTACCGATGGTGCGTGTGGTGCGAACGCATCCCCATTTTTGCCCGTAGATTGGAAATACAAAAATTATGTAAGATATCAACCCCAGTTTAGCATTAAAATACGCTGAAATGCAGGAATCGAGCGTAAAAATTCAAAATTTTCCCGTGAGGGCATGCCCCCGGACCCCCTAGAAATACTTGGCGTGCATTCGTCGGATGATGAAACTAGCAAAAAAAAATCAGCGAACCCTGGGATTCCACGTAGAAATAGTGTCTTAAATTGGTATACATATGAAATAAACGAATGTGAGGCGAATATCTAGAAAATCAGAACTTCTGAGCTATTTCACCAGGGCGTTGAAGCGTTAAGCTTGGCGTTGGCGGGCGTTGCTATAATGTGACACCTCATACGACGCATTCGGACCAAGGATTGTCCCTCTCTACACCAACCCGGATTTTTGTATAAAGTCCGTATTCCGTTTTTCAGGAAAATTTTTACATGCACCCACCCATGACTGAATGTCCCTTCACATAGACTTCACATTGATACCTCATACAACTCCATTGGAATATTAGTGGCTCCCCTAGCTCCAAAACGTCTAGTGGGACCCATGGACCCATACAGGGCCCAGTTTTCGACACTAGGTCACCACATCCCGACAAAATGGCCACTTTTCGACACAAGATGTGCCGCCATCTTAGATATGTCCGATAATGCACCAGGTCAAAATACTCGCTTCTGATTGGCTGAGAGCTCTTTGACGGATTTGAAATACGTGCTTCTGATTGGACGAGAGCTCCGCATTGCGTCTGCGCATGCGCAGAATGATACTCCTATCGCACACCCAACCCAACAGATAGTGCTATAGATCTTGCACGCTGTATACGTTCGTATTTTGCTATCAGCATACGATATGTATCGCCAAATTTGATAAACTTTGAGTGTAAGCTCTTGGTGGAATAGCCCTGTTTTATAAGTTTCTGCAACAATTTTTTGTGACTTTGGTTGAAATCATCACATTTAACACAGGATCTAGCAAATGCTACTAAGCGAGATATCTATATGCCATATGCAGGTCCCACTGGAATATTACTATCCAAAAAGGGATAGTTTACGATGTCGAAATTGTAATCATCTCTTTTGTCATGAATTCTACGAGAGAGAATGCCCACTTCATTTTTATAAAGATAGAGACTGATCTAAATAAGATGTGCCTGTAGGGCTATCTGTAGTTTCCTTCAAATCCAGTGAAGGTGTATATATATCCTTCACTGCGTCATTTATATAGCGAGTATATGTTTGGTATGTCGTTATTATTGGTTGGAAGACAATTGTTAAATGAGAAAATCTAAGACTGCGTCTTGATTGGCTCAGGCCTCAATGCCAATAACCAATGACAACTGCGGGATGCCACCTATCCAGACCTGTCTGGTGCATCTTCACAAGTCCAGGTAAATCGTGAATTCTCTCACAGGGTTTACACGGACATTTTGGTGATTCGAGTGAGTTTTGTGTCCTTGCCTCAATCTCGAACATTTCATCCCCCCAGGTTATTTTGAATTAGCATGTCGGTATCCCAAGCCGGCGGTTTTTGCTTTGACTCTCGATGACGATTTCAGCCTGACATCAAAGTTATGGCAGCGATGTCACATCTCAAACATTGCAGCTAGTGGTTTGGCGTAATGAGCTTGCTGAGCATGTTCAATAATTGGTTTGATTTAGAGGATACCCCTCGATCTTTTCTAGGCAATGCATAGATACCCTAACAAATCGATCAATACACTGGCTCCCGAGGATGGCCTGGTGGGCCACATGCCTCTCACGCTCCACACCTCTTATACGACGGATACGATTTGGGTTTTCTATTCTACTCGTCATACCGGAAGTGACATCGTAACCCGTCCACGTGCGAACTTAACATTAATACGTCAAAGTTAAAATCAAAAAACGAAAAATGGACAAGTCGAGGCAATTTTCAATATTTGATTTTCGTTTTTGCGTCAAGCAAAACGAAAAACGAAAATTGAAAATTGACCGTCAAATACCGATTTTCATTTTTTTGTTTTTTGTAATCCCAGAATCAAAAATTGACGGTCAAATTTCAATTTTTGATTTTGAGATTACAGAAACAAAAAACGAAAATTGAAAATTGACGGTCAAATTTCAATTTTTATACGCCCGCCCAAAAGGCGGTCGTATTATGGGATGGCGGATTCCGTCCGTCTGTCCGTCTGTCCGTCTGTCCGGTTCTCGTGTCCGGTCTATATCTGGGACAGTTTTCTATCCACAGCTCCAACTTTTGGTGAGTGGATACCCTACGGGGAGACGATGTGTCGCGTACCAAAATGAAGGTCGAGGTCACAGGTCAAAGGTCACTGGCCTAAAAAACAGGAAATCACTGAAGTGTTCGTGTCCGGTCTATATCTGTGAACGTTTTCTATCCACAGTTGCAATTTTTTGTAAGTGGATATGCCAGGTGGAGACGATGTGTCGCGTACCAAAATTAAGGTCGAGGTCAGAGGTCAAAGGTCATTGTTGTCAAAAATCAGGAAATCATTGATCGTTGACAGTTTTCTATCTACAGTTCTAATTTTTGGTGAGTGGATGCCCTAGGGGGGAACGATGTGTTGCATATTAAATGTAGGTCAAGGTCAGAGGTCAAAGGTCAGTGTGATCGAAAAATCAGGAAATCGTTAAAAATTTCTTATTTTTTGTGAGTGGATTCAATAGGCGGAAATGAAGTGATGCATACCAAAAATTAGGTCAAGGTCAAAGGTCACTGACCCCAAAATTAGGAAATTATTAAAAATAACATTTTTTGTGTCAGTAGATACATTAAGGACACACTATGTGTCACATACCAAAATGTAGGTCAAGGTCAAAGGTCAAGGTCACTGTGACCCCAAAATCGTGAAATTGTTAAAAATCATTATTTTTTGTGTCCATTGAGAAATTGAGGGAGACAGTTTGTCATGTACCAAAATTTAGGCCAAGGTCAAAGGTCAAGGTCACTGTGACCCCAAAATCAAGAAATCATTAAAAGTCACATTTTCATATGCCTGTCGAAGACGAGGTCATGTAATGCGATGTTGCGTTCTGTCCATTCATCCATTAACATTTGTTGTCCATGCGATAGCTCTAGTTTCAAGGTATGGATTGGTACCAAACTTTGAGTATACCTTACTCGCATGGCAAAGTGGAACCATACATATGAGATCAATTTGTCAAAGTTCTAGGTCGCAGTCCCCCAAAACTGAATCAAGCTTAGCTGACTAAATGTGTTGGAATATTGTTGGAATATTCAAAAGTCTTTCCCCTGCATTTATATGATATTGTCCTGTGGAGTTGTGTCCCATGTTTGAAATGCTTCATTCAGTTAAACTGTTGTGAAATAAAAACCATACATTTACTAATTTAACGGGGAAAGGAGTCCTTTATGAACTTCACACCTGTTTATCAAAGAACAAAGGTTTACTTCATCACTTTCTTCTTCCTTCATGAAAAATTCTCTCGTCTGAAAGGAATCCATTTGCAGGAAAACTACGATTTTCTTGTGTTTGACTATTGTCAATTTCAGTGTGGGATATGTGAGCTCTCAGCTCTTGCTTCAAGGTCAACCAGTTACCAAGAGTTAAGCTCATTTTAGTTTATCATTCAATGTAAGATGTGATATATGTTACATTCTCATAAGCAAAAAATTGTAGACCTTTCTCTGAATTGCTAGATCAATTGGAATCAAGGCTATTAAACAACCTTGAAATTTGAACCAATGTAATCCCAGATATACGGGCGTATATTGAAGCCCCTTGGGCTCTTGTTTTCTTTTGAAATGAGCGCATTTTGTGGATGAAACAAATGATAGATAGATAGATAGAACCTTTATTTATCCAGGGTTACACAATTAGTTTGAGAACTAGTTTCCATTATGGCCCAAATGCACAGTTTGCAAATGCACAGTTGATGTAATCATGCCTGTATAAGAGTAGCATAATGCTAATTAAGCTTCATTCATTTATTCATTCATAATAAACATAATAATTAAAAATGTCATATGCTTGGTCTTTCAGCTATTATTGTCATAAAGTCGCCCCGGCAATCATGTCCATTGTTTTTTCTTCTGCTCTGACTGAGCAGGAAATCGGAAAATTTAAAGCGAAACTTGAGCGGCACACTAATAGAACGGCGTGGCTGTGCTCGTTTGTCCCCAGTATTACATAATGTGAACCATTTGTCCTTGGAGCCGGCACATGTGAACACTGCATGGAATATCTGTGCTACAAATGGTGAATGCCGGGGCCACTATGGCTTTAGTCGATGCCTGGTGTGAGGTAATTATCTGAGAGGCATTCACAAATTTGTTTTTGATTTCAGTGCAGGTGTGGGTTTATTGCATATGCATGATTTGCTGAACTTGTTAAAGAATTGTCTCTGTATAGTGAATTTTGCAGTAATGCTCGGTTGCATTTTCTTTTCCTTGACAAGTACCGCCGATTCCGGTACTTAAAAGTTTGTTTCCTCTCTGTATGGTGCTCTGTTTTCTTATCCGTCTTAGCCATGAATTGAGGAAAGGGACCTCACTCTTTGCAATGCAGACCTACAGTCTTTGCTAACATAAGACTTGACTGTCTAGTACCAAATATTGAAGAGTGCGCTGCTGAATGACACAAACTTGCATTGTTCCAGCTCCATGTGGTGCTTTTTGGGGCATAAGTGTACACCCAGTGATGTAAACTTTCACACTGATTTGTGTTTAGGAGATGTGCAATTTTTCTCGAAGCAACGATACAGAACGTCTACGTTAGTATCGCTTGTATTTTGGTGAAATCTTTCTCGCTAAACATATCCAAATGTTTTCCATATGAAAGAAACTCACTTGAATAACCATTCAGGTGAGCACGGCAAGCAAGATATTTTTTCTGCAGTCTGTGTGCCTGTTCCAGAAACAAGGAACAATGTTTGCTAATGCTGATTTGACTTTGTCGGAAACTTGGTTTCAGATCTGCATGATTTTCTTGCACGTGCAATTTCTAAACGTACCCGGCTCCTCATGCAAGAGGATAGTTTTTGCATGTAGATTTTCCTATCTCGGCCCGGTACTCGGTCATCCAGTTTCAGATTTTTTATTTTCTTTTGAAATGAGCGCATTTTGTGGATGAAACAAATGATAGATAGATAGATAGATAGATAGAACCTTTATTTATCCAGGGTTACACAATTAGTTTGAGAACTAGTTTCCATTATGGCCCAAATGCACAGTTTGCAAATACACAGTTGATGTAATCATGCCTGTATAAGAGTAGCATAATGCTAATTAAGCTTCATTCATTTATTCATTCATAATAAACATAATAATTAAAAATGTCATATACTTGGTCTTTCAGCTATTATTGTCATAAAGTCGCCCCGGCAATCATGTCCATTGTTTTTTCTTCTGCTCTGACTGAGCAGGAAATCAGAAAATTTAAAGCGAAACTTGAGCGGCACACTAATAGAACGGCGTGGCTTTGCTCGTTTGTCCCCAGTATTACATAATGTGAACCATTTGTCCTTGGAGCCGGCACATGTGAACACTGCATGGAATATCTGTGCTACAAATGGTGAATGCCGGGGCCACTATGGCTTTAGTCGATGCCTGGTGTGAGGTAATTATCTGAGAGGCATTCACAAATTTGTTTTTGATTTCAGTGCAGGTGTGGGTTTATTGCATATGCATGATTTGCTGGACTTGTTAAAGAATTGTCTCTGTATAGTGAATTTTGCAGTAATGCTCGGTTGCATTTTCTTTTCCTTGACAAGTACCGCCGATTCCGGTACTTAAAAGTTTGTTTCCTCTATGTATGGTGCTCTGTTTTCTTATCCGTCTTAGCCATGAATTGAGGAAAGGGATCTCACTTGCTGAACTTGCTGTGACAAAAAAGAATGTTATGTTTGATGGTATTTCCAGAAGTTCTGGAAAGTTTTTTGAGTGTACTTCCCAGTTGAGCACTGTCATCACTGGTGACCGATTCCACTTGTAATGTGCCCGTGCTGTGCAGATCTGCAAGTAGTTTTCTTGTTCCTTTGGCCTCCGTAGAGGAAATTGAGTCGTGTGTGGGATAAGTCTTTGTGCATGTTGTGTGCTGGCAGGTTTTCTTTTTCAGGCATGTTTTATTTGCTGTGTGCATGCCTATTACTAACTGTTTATTTGTATTCAGTTCAATCATTGATGTAAATGATTGCATTCCTGCTTCATAACCTTGTTGCGGTCTGTTGTTATATGATGTGTCAAATGCTACATCAACTTCATTTTCCTTTCCCAATAACTTCTTAACCTTCGCCACAAATTGTACATTCTCCTGTAGCGAAGCTTTGTTTAATTCAGTCATAGTGTGGCATGTTTTATCCACTTTATCATATAGGAGGGAATTCGAAGGTGGTTTAATGTTGAGAGATACACCCGCCTTAGTTTTTAGCACCGGTATTGAGAGGCATTCTTTAAGGCTGCCTGCAGTTTGGCCTCTCTTTGTATCTTCTGTTGCAACTCGACTAAATAATTCTACTTTGTCTGAAATGAAATCGCAGTTTTGACAGGTACATGTAGCTGTTATGCACACAAGCCCATTCTCTTGACTATAATTATTATATAAATACATCCGGTTTAGGTTGGCTGCAAGGGGAATTCATATGTGACAAAAAAGCTGTTAATAACAGCTTCAAGTTAGAAAAATTGACAATCACATTCTCTTCCTGACATTCAGAGAAGAAAATTCCCTCATTACCTTGTTTTGTTTGTTTTTTTAGGTCTCAGTTTACTAGGAGTCTCACCACTCTGAGAGTCCTTGATGAGGTTGGTATATGACATGTTTTCTGTGTAGAGATCCTGGAGCTGCATGCCCTGAATATCCCTTGCTTAACCAAGTTCCCATTCTACGACTAACAACTTTCTCCCTTTGTAGTCGCATGAGTTTTGCTTTATACATCGTAGCCATTTCCACTTTTGTTTTGTCTGTTGCTTCAAGCTGACAAACTAACAGTGTTATAAGATTTGAACTTATATCATTCAACATGAAAGTCTAAATTGTGGGGATGAAAATTGTTGTGACAACTTGACATAGTGATACCTGTTCTTGTGACACAAATGGCTGGGGCAACTAGTCATAGCAATACATGTTCTTGTGATAGGATACATTCTCAGATTAGAACTCATCACAGAATTATCCTAGAACAACGTCGCAAACCGTCGCAACAAACAGGCAAAGAATGCACTTTAGAACGACGTTACAATAGACTGTCAGATGCAAGATCACAGAAGCCCTACAGATTTCAGCCTTGGGATTTTATATCAGTGGAAAGCTTTATAGTAAATATTAGTTTATTCAAGGTAAAATAGTACATGTATCATGGTCAATATCACTAACTTAGATTAAGGACAGACAAAATATGCTTGGCTTTGATAAAAAATATGCATAAATATCAACAGATCGCATTATTAATCAACATTGGCATATTTTGTCTATATGGAGAGTTACCTCCCTTTGACCATAGACAGGCAATGGATACAGTGTAGAATGGGCACTTTTGCTGTTCTTCAGCATGGGGAACCTGGTCAAATGGATTTATTCTGTTGAATACAACACACATAGCTTAAAAAAATTGAACCAAGTGAAAACTATAAGCGTTTTGCAGGTTTTCATTGAAGTTCGTGCTGCATTTTCCCTTCACAGAGACAGAATATACTCAAAATTATCACAAATTTGGCAGCATTTAATGTTCTTTTCAGCCAGTCTAGTGTTATTTGAAAGTTGGTGATGTCCAGCAAGTTTTTCTTCTGGTTAAAATGTTTTCTATCTGGTAGCAGAAAGAAATAAGAGGTCAAGTTAGTGAATGAGCTTGCATACTTTTACTGAATGCGACGTTAAACCCTAATTCTCTCTCTCTCTTGCATACTTTTATTGAAGAAAATCTCTGAAAATCAAGATGGGGTAGGGGGTTAGTCATGGCCCTGTAATATCTTACTGAAGTGTTCCTCGATTGAGTGTTTTGTATCACTGCACTCACACAAACCCACAGATTATTATGAGCAGGCAGAACAAATTTCACAGAGTACACCCTGTACCTTAAGGATGCTCTCTCCGGTGTATTCGCAGCAGTGGCCCCTCAGGAATTCTGTGAGGAAGGGGGTACCCCAGATTGAACCACATGAAAATATTTCTAAACTTTATTAGGGTTCATATCTATGATACCATATTGTTGGCTGCCTTATTTTCTACAAATGGGCATATGGCATTCGCTTGCCAAGTTTACTCCATGTTGTACCATTGGGGGGAAATGCGAAACTGAGGTGCTTGTTGTTGTTGTTAGCTCTGCCTGTCTAGAAGGGGTGTGTTTACCGCGCGCAAATTTCACAGAAATCTGGTAGGTTGATATACTGTTTTCTTTGCTATTCTAATATGCCCATCAGACAAAGAACATGGTCAGTCTGTCTTATGGAATTCGCTCTTACAGATTTTTCTGGATTTTGGGCTGAATATGGCCCATTTTTGGCCATTATTGAGCATTTTCCAGAAAGGTTGGGGGCATTTCACATGGAAGCATGTGGGTTCTGCAGTGGAGTAAGATAGCTGCTATGCTTGATATTTCAATCAGATGGGCATGCTCTTTTAGAAAATATATACTTGTAGGGAGGTATTTAGCTGTCTTTTGTAAGATTTCAGCTTCCGAAGGCACAACCCGCTGTAAAAATCCAGCTCCACTGAATTATCCCCGGAGTGCACCCTCAGTTTGGTTCCCTGAGCCTCATTCTGGTTCACAGAGCCTCAGTTTGGTGCACTGTGCCTCATTCTGATCCCCAGAGCCGCGTTCTGATTCCCAGAGCCTCAGTTTGGTTCCCTGAGGCATTCAGGTCCCCAGACCCTCAGTTTGGTTTTCTGAGCCTCATTCTGGTCCCCAGAGCCTCAGTTTTGTTCACTGGGCCTCATTCTGGTCTCTTGGGCCTCCTTCTGGTCCCTCGAGCCCCATTCTGATCCCCTGAGCCTCAGTTTGATTTCTGAGCCTCATTCTGGTTCCCTGGGCCTCAATCTGACCCCTTGAGTCTCACTGTGACCCCGCTATCTTACATTACCATAACAGCCTGGGGACTGGGGTGTTCCATAGGGTATGCATTCACCCATGAAATCATTTGAATACATTCCAAGAAACTATTGTTTATCTGTGCATTTCAAGTGTAAAAGATTTTCAAAAAAATATCGAGTTGACATTTCTCAGAGCAGTGAAATTTCATAAGAATCCACCCAAAACGTAACCTTAATTCGCCAAATTGAAAACTGTCCCAACAATTTTGCATGTTGATTTACGATGTCGTATAGCCCAGTCCCGATGTTACAACATTCCAAGCCCAAGTGCTTTGAAAATATTGAAAGCGACGTTAAATTCTATTCACTCACTCACTGCTTTGAAAATAACATAACGGAAGGATATTGTCGTCGTCATGTACGTCCGTTCGTCCGTCTGTCACACCTTTTTTGTTACCAAGATATCTTTATAATGACTTACCCTAGGCACACCAAACTTGCAGTGCACATCTATATGCTCGTGACCCAGATCCCTATTGAATATCGACACGATTGGTTGGAAACTTTGGCGACCATCTTTACTTTATGCGAAACCATCACAGCTTTCTTGTTACCAAGATATCTTTAGAACGACTTACATGTACCCTAGGGCGGCACACCAAACTTGCAATGCACATCCATATGCTCATGACCCAGATCTCTATTATATATACACGATTGGTTGGAAACTTTGGTGGCCATCTTTTATTTATGCGAAACCATTAATCTTGTGTATCTCGGATACCATTTTGCTGTTCAGTGTGAAACTTGGTATACATCATCGATGCGTCAAGAAACTTCAAAGGAATGACCAAACCAGTTTCCCTGATTCGGTGGAAACCTTTATGTATCAAGAGACTTGCAATGAATAACCACATCAGTTCCTCTGAGTGGTGGAAGAATTCGCGGCCATCTTTAATTTATGCGAAATCGTTAATGATTTCTACAGGTTAGGGCTATCCTGCTCTCTAAAATGGAGGTAAAAAGGGTTGTTTTTGCCCAATAACTCTTCATTCCTAATTAACCAATGCTTCAAAACTGCAGGTGCATTCATTTATCTATTGTTCCATGCCCTAAAATTAATTTGCCAATTGAAGAACCAGTCAATGTTATTTAAACAGCACGACAGACGTTTGTCCTATTATTATGCAAATTGGACGGTTTCGCGTGACAATTTATTTTTTTACTATCACTTGAAGCGGATATATATGTCTGTGTACGTCTCAAGAGGATTTTGCTGAATTCATTATGTGAACTGATTTAATGAGCAAAAACGACACTTTTTACCTAACCTGTTCTATCTCTGATACTGTTCAAGTGCTCGATGTAAAATTTGGTATACGTCATCGATGCATCAAGAGATTTGCGATAAATGACAAGTTCTGGTTTCTCTGATTGGGTGGAAACCTTGGTGGCCATCTTTAATGTATGCAAAATATTTAATGATGTATATCTCAGACTCGCAATGAGTAACCACATCAGTTCCTCTGAGTGGCAGGAATGATGGGCAGCCATCTTTAATTTATGCGAAATCATAAAGTATTGCTTCTAGTGACATACTGATTTATGCAATTTAATTATTCTGTTTTACACAATTTCATTATGCCCCCCCTCCGCCCCCTCTAATTAGAGGAGGGCATATAGAGATTGCTTTGTCCATCTGTCCATCCGTCCGTCTGTCCGTATGTCCATCCGTCCGTTACCGCATTTTAGGCAAAACCGCTTGAGACACAACCACCAAATTTTGAACACTTATTTATCTAGTGCTAAATCAGATGCCTATCGAAACCTGTCCTATATGCTTGAATGTAACCAACTACATCTGCAGAACTGTGTTCGATATAGCTATTATATTTTGAAAACTGTTGTATTCTAGAAGCCAACAAAAAACTACTCGTCTCGGCCCTTATTTAACAGAGTTATGCCCCTTTTCGGGTGTCGTTATCTCTGATTTTGTGATATATGCTTCAATATAACCATGTATATATAATTAACTGCGTTTGGTACAGCCACCAACTATGAGGAAACTTTTTTATCCAGTTGTAGCCTAGATACCTACAAAGGAAATAGTTGTCTCGATCAGTATTTTATGGAGTTATGCCCCTTTCGGATGTAATAATCTCGGATTTTGTGATCTGTAGTTCAATGTACAAGTTATATCTGAAGATCCGACATTTTTTAATTTGGCGAAAGTCCCGGGTGGAATATGTACATGTATTATGCGAGGCATGCCGAAAAAAATGACTGAAACAGAATTTTTATAATTAGCCAAATTAGGCCTCCACAGACCAATACAAAACAATGGTGGAGCAGTGTCGGATTAAAGCGGAAGGGGGGCATACAATTGAGCAATCTCTGATTGCTTCCTTGCTGCGTTGTATTTGGACTACACATGTATTTTAAGCAAATCTGTGAAAAACTGCGGAGTAGGGTCCATATGACTATACGACAGTGCAATAAACACAGGACTATTCTTATGATCATTCTGCATATAGTCCGCTCTAATTGTCCATTAAATTTCACATTTAGAGCTGTTTTTTAAGAAAGTGTCATTCATTGAATGTTCAGAAGTTGGGATTTATTTAGTCAATCCTATTACAATTTAACACAGGAAGTGATGTCACAAGAAGTATTCTGTTATTTGCCAAAGGGAAGCCACTTGGTGAGGACGGACTTGATTGGTTGAAGATACACCTTGTAAATTTGACTGGGTTTAAGAAAAGGTAAGCATGTGTTCAGTTAACTGTTACGCTGCTAACTTGTTTAGCATTTGTGCATCTAAAAGTGTTCATTTTTCTAAATTTACACCGTTTTTTTTTTTATTGTCGTACTTTCTCCTCCCATTTGTTTTCTGCTGATTGATAAAATATAAAAATAAAAAGCTCCATTCAAAGATTGTGAACTTCGCTTACAAAATATCATATATCTTATTGGGTTTTTAATATAATTTTAATAAAAATAATAATTCCAAAACTTGTATCATCACGAATACTGCAGGCCCACATGGTGGGCCCGCAGCACAGTACACTGCGGCCACTACGTGTGGCCCCCAGCAGCGAGACAGTTAATACACCTTGTAAATCTGACTCGAGAAAATGTATGCATTTGTTCAGTTATTTACACCTTATAAATCTGACTATCCCTCACGGAAATAGGGCGCGCGCCCTATTTAGGGCGCGTGCCCCATCTGCGCCCCAATTGCGCCCTACTTGCGCCTTGTCTATCTACTGCGCCCTAATTGCACCCTATTTCTTCATCCCATCCACCCTGCTGCACCCTAATTGCGCCCTTCAGGAATGCGCCCTAGAAGCTAGAGATAGGGCGCGCGCCCTAACTGCGTCTTATTTAGTTTCAAATTTTCGTTGATATTCAGACTGCGCCCTACTTGCGCCCTGTGGACATAGATGTTTTCTCCAAACTTCAGATTGCGCCCTATCTGCGCCCTGTGGACATAACTACTTTTTCGAGAACTCAGACTGCGACCTAAATGCACCTTCTGGACATAACAATTTTATCTAAAATTCAGCGTGAACCCTACATGTATACTTGTGCCTTCTGGACTTTTTTTCACCAACATTCATTTAGCTAGTAATCACATATGCATACAAGTGCATGCATGTCTTAATAAAAAAAGGTTTCCCCAAAAATTCAGACTGTCTGCTTTATTCGCTATTCTGGGCTATAAAATAATTCATTAATGTGAAATTTGGACTTTCATACTTAATTTTAATAACATTATTTCAATAAAAAAAATCACACTTGAAAAAGAAATCGCTTCTAATCTGCGCCCCGACGGCGCCCAACCAGTACATGTACATCATTCATGCTATTATTCTCAGAGTGCGCCCTAATTGTGCCCCAACTGCGCCCTAATTGCGCCCCAACTGTGCCCTATCTGCGCCCTAATAACTGCACAATAGCATGTTATCTGATTAGTCAAAACTGTCACATGACCTTTATCTTATTGGCTGATATTAACAAAAGAAAGGCAGACATATTGGTTTTCAAAGAACCATTTTGAATTTGAAGATTTCATGCCCATTTAACAAGATTTTGGTGAGTAATTATCTCTGTTTTGTGGATAGGGGATAATGTAAAGGGTTTCAGATGTGTGTAGAAGTAATTTGAAGAAAAAAACTCCAGAAAAAGTGAGCGAAAGTGTCAGATGACCTGATGTACCAATTCCACAACAGCTGACCATAGTACATGCACATATATTTTCTTATAAATGTAATGATAACCATGAAGGAACTCATGTAAGATTGGTTCGCCAAATGTCCTTCCTCGTTAAATAAAGTATTATTATTATGAATGCACATTGTAGATGAAGATAATATGTACCTGCAGAGTAAAATGAAATTTATTTAGGCTAGGTAGATGCCAATAATAATCTTTCCCCTTAAATCTTCAATTTATGTACATGTATACTGTTCTGTTCCCCAACTGCGCCCTAACTGCGCCCCAACTGTGCTCTAATTGCGCCCTAACTGCGCGCCCCAACTGCGCCCTAATTGCGCCCCAACTGCGCCCTATCTGTGCCCTGAGACTGCGCCCCAACTGCGCCCTATTCTCTAATAGGGCGCATGTAAGGCGCAATTAACATATTTGGAACGCGCCCTAATTTGCGCCCTAGCCATATTGAGTCTAATGGCAAAATTGGGGGCGCAAATAGGGCGCGCGCCCCAATTGCGCCCTAGCTGTCTCAATTCATGCGCCCTATTTCCGTGAGGGTTATCACATCTTATATTGAATGATAAACTAAAATGAGCTTAACTCTCGGTCACTAGTTAACCTTGAAGCAAGAGCCAAGAGATCACATATCCCACACTGAAATCGACAATAGTCAAATACAAGAAAATAGTTTTCCTGCAAATGGATTCCTTTCAGATGAGAGAATTTTTCATGAAGGAAGAAGTGAGTGAATATGATTTAACGTCGTTTTCAACTATATTTCAGTCATATCACGACGTTGGGTCCTATTCCTTTTCACACCCGGGTGGGGTCCTACATGTATTCCTTTTCACAACCGGGAACACCACAGGTGCCTCAGTCGCCTCTTACGACAAGATCGCGGAGGAGCTGAAGCCTATTCTTACCATGACCTGCAATGTGCACAACTACATCGCAGGTCAATCCCCGGAAGCCCCACGGGGCAGAAAGTGATGAAGTAAACCTTTGTTCTTGACTTAATAAACAGGTATAAAGTTCATAAAGGACCCCTCTCCCCATTAAATTAGTAAATGTAGGGTTTTTATTTCACAACAGTTTAACTAAATGTAGTTGTTTCAAACACGGGAGATAACTCCACAAGACAATACATGTACCATATACCAGTACATGTGGGGGAGAGAACTCTGAATATTCCAAACACATATAGTCAGCTAAACTTGATTCAGTTTTGCAGGACTGTGACCTTGACCTTTGACAAATTGATCTAAAAATGGTTGGCTCCTCTGCCATGCGAGTAAGGTATACTCAAAGTTTGGTACCAATCCATACCTTGAAACTAGAGATATCGCATGGACAACAAATGTTAATGGATGAATGGACAGAACACAACATGTTATCACACGACCTCGTCTTCGACAGGCATATGAAAATGTGACTTTTAATGATTTCTTGATTTTGGGGTCACAGTGACCTTGACCATTGACCCACATTTTGGTATGTAACACATTCCCTCTAATGTATCTGCTGGCAGAACAAAAATTATTTTTAATGATTTCCTGATTTTGGGGTCACAGTGACCTTGACCTTTGACCTAAATTTTGGTACATGACACATTGTCTTCCCTTAACATTCAGTGGACAAAAATAAATCATGATTCTTACGAATTTCATGATTTTGGGGGACACAGTGACCTTGACGTTCGGCCTTGACCTACATTTTCGTACGTGACATCATGTTCTCCTAATGTATCTACTGACACAAAAAAAAAGTAATTTTTAAAGATTTCTTGATTCTGGAGTCACAGTGACCTTGACCTAAATTTTGGTACATGACAAACCGTCTCCCAGTAATTTCTCAATGGACACAAAAAATTATGATTTTTAACAATTTCATGATTTTGGGGTCACAGAGACCTTGACCTTTGACCTTGACTACATTTTGATATGTGACACAGCATGTCGCCCTAATGTATCTACTGACACAAAAAAAAGTAATTTTCAAAGATTTCTTGATTCTGGAGTCACAGTGACTCTGACCTAAATTTTGGTACATGACAAACCGTCTCCCCATAATTTCCCAATTGACACAAAAAATAATAATTTTTAACAATTTGGCGATTTTGGGGTCACAGTGACCGTGACCTACATTTTGGTATGTGACACTTCATGTCCCCATAATGTATCTACTGACACAAAAAATGAAAATTTTAATAATTTCCTGAATTTAGGGTCGCAGTGTCCTTTGATCTTGACCTAATTTTTGGTATGCGACACTTCATCTCCCCCTATTGAATCCACTCACAAAAAATTAGTAATTTTCAATTATTTCCTGATTTTTAGGTCACACTGACCTTTGACCTTGATTCTGGGGGTCATAGTGACCTTGACCTGGATCTAAATTTTGGTACATGACAATACGACTTCCCGTAATTTCACAATGGACTAAAAAAATACAGATTTTTTACAATTTTACAATTTTGGGGTCAGTGACCTTGACCTACATTTTGGTAGGTGGCACATCGTGTCCCCCTAATGTATCTACTGACAAAACAAATGTTACGTTTAATAATTTCGGGGTCACAGTGACCTTTGACCTTTGACCTTGACCTATTTTGTGGTATACGACACTTCATTTCCCCCTATTGAACCCACTCACAAAAAATAGAAATTTTTAATGATTTCCTGATTTTTTGGTCACGCTGACCTTTGACCTCGACCTACATTTGGTATGCAACACATCGTTCCCCCACAGGGTATCCACTCACCAAATATTAGAACTGCAGATAGAAATCTGTCAATGATCAATGATTTCCTGATTATAGGCAACAGTGAAGACCTCGACCTCAATTTTGGTATACAACACATCATCTCCACCTAGCATATCCACTCACAAAAAAATTGCAACTGTGGATAGAAAACGTTCACAGATATAAACCGGACACGAACACTTCAGTGATTTCCTGTTTTTTAGGCAGTGACCTTTGACCTCGACCTTCATTTTGGTACGTGACATATCGTCTCCACGTAGGGTATCCACTCATCAAAAATTAGAACTGTAGATAGAAAACTGTCCCAATATAGACTGGACACGAGGGACGGACAGACGGATGGACGGACGGAAACCGCCATCACATAATACGTCCGCCTTTGCAAATACAGATCTTTCTTTTTTTAATTGGCAGAACTGACAAAGTTGGTTGATAATAGAAGTGTGTAATATTGATTTTTATGGCTAATTCATCAGTTTATAAGGTGTCCGTCTGAATGTAACATTAGCACTACCATGTTTATTGCTAATGTTACACGTGGTCAGTCTTTCGTGTATGATTACATTGTTCGGACCTTTGTCTAGATCCATTTGTGTACTCAGAATCTCTATTCTTCTCCTTTGTTTCGTTACGCTTACACAAAAGATGGGCAGACAACACATTTACATTTCTTGATTGTAGATTAGAATAGATTGAATACAATGGGCGTTATTTCTGGACACGTCATTTATTCTCTGTTCATATAATGTGTAGACCGCAGCCCACAATAGCATTTAACAACACGCAGATGTCAATACATGCCCTACTGTTAGACGATGACGTTTATGACGTTGACGTTGACTTTGACGTTGACGCTGACGCTGACGGTTCAAGCTGTATAAAGTGAAACAAAGGATTTACCAATAAGTGATCCAATAATACCATTACTCTAAATTACAACATTCATAAGAGTTGCAGACTATAAACTTTTACCAAAACTATACCCCGGTACGTTATTCATATACTATCTGGGGATACAGAGTTTCGCCATACACTGTCTTTTAGCTGTCATATAGTCTCTAATAGATGATTATGAGACTTATAATACGTCCCAGGAAAATCAAGAGCATCTTATAGAAACAACTTACAAATTTCTTGGCCCTCAAATCTACAAGAATTTATGATTTCGACGGAAAACCGCAGCTCTTCCGACACACAACAACTTTCATTTTCTGTTGTTACTCGCCACAACAAATAAGAATCCAAAGGTAAGTATGGAAACCCTAACCGTAGATCAACCCGGAACGGATTTGCATAAAGCAGTAACATTCCGGCCCCTTAAATGTGACGCTTGTAGTCGTACTAGCGGAACATTTAACACCTAAACAATACCAATTATCAAAATAGACAATATTACAGTCAATATTGAATACAGTTCGTTTAGAGCTCGACAAATGCTCACAGTTCAGGAATCAATGTTTAGCTTTGCCACGATTTTTGTTTTCAACATGGCAATAGAGCTACACTCAGTCATTCACAGATTCCAGCATACATAGTTTGTGTACAGGTCTCCTTAGTAACAGTCCCTTGGATTTCACTTCCACGGCCCTCACAAGACCGTCTTGACCAGGAAATGTCTTAGTGATTTTACCCAAGGGCCACACTTTCCGGGGAGTACTATAGTCCATGATGAGCACGACATCTCCCTCACAGAAGTTTTGTTTTTCCTTCAGCCACTTCTGTCTAAGTTGTAAAGTTGGCTGGACTCCATGACTGGATAGCTTCACGAAAGTCCTTTTCTTCAAATTTGAAATTGGATCCGTTATCTGACCTAATCCTGGCCGGTTGCATGGCCTCGTCGACACACAAATCACTTCAAAGCATTGATAAATGAATCTGTATCCATCGTGTCGAGTTTCTCTATATGTATGGCTCGCGTTGTGAGACAAGTAAACAAACAGCCATACCTCTTGATCATAATCCGGCCCCGTTTTACCAGGAAATGACCGAAGCAATCACAGCCTGTGTATGTGAATGGAGGTTTCCCTGGCTGAACTCGGTCGCTGGGCAAATCAGCCATCCTTTGCCCACCAGAAACACCTTGCCTACGCTTGCAATGCACACAGTTTTTAAGAACTTTGTTGATTGCCACACGCGCTTTGATAATCCAGAATCCCTGACGCACATGACATAATACATGTTCTCGTCCAGAATGTCCAAGTTTCTGATGATAATGACGGACTATTAAGGTGACCACATGGCAACCTTTAGGAATGATCATTTGGTGCTTCGCTTCCTCGGAAATCGGGACTGCATGTCGGCCGCCTACACACAACACACCATCTGCATTGATAATCGGATCCAGCCTATATATGGAACTCGATTTCTTCACTGATAAGCTTGGCTTCTTCATAAGCGCATCCAGCTCCACAACAAAGTGAAAGCCTCTGGATATACTTCACAATTTCTATTTCAGCCATTTTCAGTTCCGACACAGCTAAAGGAACATTAGGCACGTTGAACACAGATATGGTCTTCCGCGCTCTTTCCCGCAAATGCTGTTTTAGGCGAAGCCAAGCAACACACCGTTTTAGCCGGTACCAGGACGAGTAAGCTTCAATTAGCTTAGTTGTGACAGGCACGGACGTCACCTCTCCGGTTACATGAACGCTTGCGTCTTTCTTGACTTCTTTGTCGGAGAAGGTTATGTCGTCGACAATCGGTTCCTCGGGCCACGAGGATTCGTCACACCATAGAAAATCTGGTCCATATTTCCATCTGTCACTGGATATCAAGTCCTTTGCCGACACACCTCGAGAGGCATCATCCGCCGGATTGAGCTTAGACCCTACATAATGCCAGTCGACAGGCGATGATCCTGTACGTATGGTGGCAACTCTATTGGACATGAACGTCTGGAACCTTTTGGACTCATTTTTGATGTATTGCAGAGTGACCATACTATGTCCAGAACACGGAATTGTCAATCTTCAAGCGCAATTCGCGATGCAGCATCTGATCTAATTCAGGGCCATATCCAGAGCCATGTTGATACCTGTTAAGGGGTATGGGCGCCCAAACTTTACAGCCAATTTTAATTCTTTTCACATACGAATGCGCCCAAATACATACAAATGCACCCAAAAAAGAGCAAGAAAGGGTGTCCCCAAATAAACTCTGGATATGGCCCTGTAATTTGACGGAGATAACTGCCGCCGACAGTTCCAATCGGGGTATTGTCAGCTGTATTATGGGTGCTAACCTGGATTTCCCCATCAGAAAAGAACAGTGAATTTGGCCGTGAGTATTCACTACTCTAAGATAGGAAACTGATCCGTACCCATCGCAAGACGCATCTGCGAAATGATGTAGCTCACAAACCTTCACCTCTCCAAAGGTTGAAGGTACCAAACACCGATCGACTTTGAACTGTTCCACATCAGGGAGTCCGTGTATCCACGCATCCCATTTCTCCCGATTGATGTCTTGAAGAGATTCCTCCCATCCCTTCTTCATCCTACATTCATCTTGAAAGATTATTTTAGCTTTCAAGACGACTGGGCAAAGAAAACCAAATGGGTCATAAACGGAACTAATAATGCTGATCAGCCCCCTTCGAGTACATGGTCTGTCTCAAAGACGGATCTTGAAACCAAATTTGTCGGTTTCGGTGTTCCACTGAACTCCCAATGCTCGCTCTGATGGAAGTTCACTACTGTTGAGATCAATGTGTACTGTTTCACACCTTTAGCTCTCAAATCTACGGGTATGGCCTCTAGAACTTCACGGCTGTTACTGATATATTTTGTCAGCTTGAAACCACCCAAAAGAAGCAACTCGTTCAGCCCTCTCACAAGGGGATTTGCCTCACTTACTGTTTCTACTGACTTTAAACAGTCGACAAGTAGAAGTTTTCTTTCATCGTTCGAATAGTCTCGGAGTCAAACTGGTCAGCGTGGTCTTCAGCAGTACGTTTTACTGCATAGCGGCTAGCACAACTCGGGCTCAATAACTCCACCGAACAGGTGAACTGTCATTCGGTAGATAGTTGGCTGCTGAAACATGTTACCGTTAGGCCACCAAAGAAATCGTAACGCATCACAATCTTTTGGGATCACCCTGACCTGATGAAACATAGCCTCGATGTCTCCCATGAAGGCTATGCTCCCTTGCCGAAAACGCTGGAGGACACCAATCAACTTATTTGTTAAATCTGGGCCCTGGCGTACCACCTCATTCAGACTAATGTCGCCACATTTAGCCGCACAGTCAAATACAATCCTAAGTTTGTCAGGCTTATTTTCGTTAGTGACCCCATGGTGAGGAAGATATTCCGCAATACTATAGTTACTTGGCATAGTTTGTGGTTGTCCTTTGAACGGTATAGGCATTTCATAGTGTCCATCCATCAATCGAGTGGATTCGTTCCACAAATGAATGACACGTCTGTCATTAATGGACATCTTAGAGATCTTGTCCGGTAATGACTCGCAAGAGTCCAGTCTCCAAAATTTCTCGATTTGTGACTGCAGGCTCTGGTCTGCCCGAACAAAGTTTGATACAGCTTTCCCAGGACTGCCATCTCCCAACGGACCATTCAATGTCCCACCGAAAGCTGTCCTGGTTGCGTAGGGTTCACCATGAAGCTTGCCTACTCTCACATCAAGAGGTACGAGCGCCATGGGTACATCTTGTCCTATCAGCCATGTCAGCAGTGTTACCGCAGCTTGATCAACATTGGGCAACCTAATTCCTTCTAGATGTTGCCACTTAGATACATCTTCCTGTGATACCATGCTGTCCTTTAGCATTGGTAATTTTGGAATCACAAAGACATTAGGCAGATGCATGAGTTGCCGACCATTAATATCTGCTACATCTAACGACACAAGACTTGTAGACACAAGACATACGAATCTGATTATTCACCACACTGAGCCTTCCCATGGCTCTGAGTGTTGCAACACAGCTTTTCACATTGTCGGCATATCTCCGCAACGCTGTGTTGTCGCAGGGGTCGAAATTTTGAAAGAGACAGGTAAAGAAATAAAGTACCTGTCTCCTGTGACAGGTAGCCAATAATTTGTTTTGGGGTTCAACATATATCTTTGACAAAATTCATTCAAAATTGCTGCTAATTAGTGCATGGGAAATAGGTTTCATGATTTATTAGTAGCTTGCCACATTGTCCTTAAACTTTTTCAACGATCGCATGTTCGGGTAATTCTTAAAGATGACAGGTAAACTTGTTGGTCACCTGTCTCGTGTGACAGGTAAATTATTTTGAATATTTCGACCCCTGTGTCGCCATACTTCAAACTAGGACCTTCCGTGACCTTTTGTACCCAGGCTTTTGAAATTACGTAGTGATTTCCGAAGCGTTCCTTCAACAGTTGCCTGGCTTCACTATAGCCTACTTCGGGGTCCATGACGGAACAACATTCGATTACTTCCAGAGCTTTACCAGTGCAGTATTGTAACAAGCGATTTAGTTTCACACTATTGCTTACACCTGTATCCTCTAAACTGTTTTCGAAAGCACGGATGAACATATAGTATTTTAAAGGATCGGTAGCTGCATAACGTTTAGCATCTGCTGTTGAATGAGGAGCATTCGTTCATCAGAGTTCATATCTTCTTCGCCATACATATTGAATATATGATTCGTGTTTGATGGCCTCGGATCCCTGCCTGTAGCTCCTCCAGCTATCGATTCTGTTTGTCGACAAGCTGAAGCAATGATTTCTCCCTTGAACTGGTTTCAGTTGGTTTACTGAGGGACAAATATTCAGTCTGTTTTACCAGTTGTTCCACATTGACGCTACTTTGCCTTGGCCGGGTGTGGTGCCTACCAATGTCTGATTCCGCATACACCTTCTCTTCGGCTTCTGCAGCGGCTATTTCTGTTTCAAGAGCTATTTTCTCTTCAGCATGTTCAAGCTCAACTTGTTTGCGCTTTAACTCTTGGCGCTGTTTTAATGCCCAAGCACGCACAAGTAATGCAGCTTTCTTGGCAGCCGCTCTGGTTCTCCCAGAACTTGTATTTGATATGCCACTTTTAATCGCTTGGCTCACTGAATCTTCGGATTTAATGTCATCGTTCGCCACTAGCGTGGTATTTCTACCGCCTGCTTTACCCATAATGCTTTGCTGCATCGACTTTGTGTCAATCCAGTCCCTGACGTCAGATTGCAGCATTTCACCTTTAAGTTTTATTCGCTGAATACGATTCAGCCTTACTAAATTCATCCGGATCATTCACTACTACTAGTGCCATATAGCGATCATGAATGTCCATTAACTTAGTATGAAACTCGCCATAACGATGCATACTCTTTTCGACTTCCGAAATTTTGGCACGTCATCATTTGATCTCTAATTTCTCTGTCCTTCTTTGTCATTGACGACAACACACCACTTCTCTCCTGCCGAAGGCGGGCCATTTTCTCCGACACAAATCCCTCTTCATGTTGGTCAGATATGTCCATTTTCCTGCGCACTACAGCGGCCGAGCGACATCATTGCTCATTCAACTGTCCGTGAAATTTCTTGAACATTTCTTGTAGATTAGAATAGATTGAATACAATGAGCAGGGGTTGAAATGTTTCATTATGACCCAGTTGCCATTGGCCCCTAGACCAGAAATTTCTAGGGGCCGAATTATACTTCTAGGGGTTAATTATTTACGGTGTAAATCAGAGGAAATGAAGTCGAAAGACATTAAAAAAATAAAATGACCAACTGGTTTCAATGGTGTCTTTTATTTTAAATTCCCTGCAACTTACAGGTAATCCTGCTGTTACAGGATTAACAAATTAATAAAATTTAACAGGATTAAATTTAATCAGATTAACCGGATTAATTAACGAGAGATTCTGAAGGAGCTTGGCGCCCACCATTGCCCGATAATTGTAAGCTAATGACTAGAGGATCTTTTTGTCCATTGTTACTAACGACAAACGATTGATTTGTAATTTTGTTTACAGAGTTTCGAATCTGAGCGAAAAAGATCGGAAAAGGGACACTGAAAATCACCAAGATATAATCTAAGTTTCAGGAGTTTCAAGATTTCTAGAAACTGTACTTATGTCGGTTGTTATAATACAAGACAAATGAGCAAAGTTAGTCTGACAGTGAATGTACATGCACGGAGGAGCCTTTGTTTTGTAGTATTTTTTTTTAAAAAAAAATTTGCACGTGTCCAGGGGTTTTTCTAGCCGTTTTTTCATCGTAGTTACCACGATGAAAAACAATATATATTGAGTTTTGCAGAAAATTTCAAATTGAGTTTTGATAAAAAAAATTGAGTTTTGCGATTTTTGCCGTTTGCGCACGAAAAAAAATTGAGTTTTCCCACAACATACCAGTTGTCAGTTGATAGGTTGTTTCGCATGGCCTGCCCGCATCAATATTTTGGAGATAAATAATGCTGCATGTATTTTAATTATCAGTAATTATTGGTCGTAAAAGAAATAAGTAAGCAAATCTAAGTAAAACGAATGAACCGTCACAGCGCGAGTCAGCGCGAAGGCGACTGAAGAGCCGCCATCTTGGTTCACATTCTTGGGGAAAGCCTATTTCAAAACGAGGCACAGTCCTTTTCTAGCGGGGATTCCCTCGTGTCAAGCACGTGGCAGTAAAGTCTTAACTCCGGCACTTTTGACGGTCGCGTACCAAAGCCATCTTGGTTTTAGTTTATGGATAAGTTAATCCCTCTTCATGTTGGTCAGATATGTCCATTTTCCTGCGCACTACAGCGGCCGAGCGACATCATTGCTCATTCAACTGTCCGTGAAATTTCTTGAACATTTCTTGTAGATTAGAATAGATTGAATACAATGAGCAGGGGTTGAAATGTTTCATAATGACCCAGTTGCCATTGGCCCCTAGACCAGAAATCTCTAGGGGCCGAATTATACTTCTAGGGGTTAATTAATTACGGTGTAAATCAGAGGAAATGAAGTCGAAAGACATTAAAAAAATAAAATGACCAACTGGTTTCAATGGTGTCTTTTATTTTAAATTCCCTGCAACTTACAGGTAATCCTGCTGTTACAGGATTAACAAATTAATAAAATTTAACAGGATTAAATTTAATCAGATTAACCGGATTAATTAACGAGAGATTCTGAAGGAGCTTGGCGCCCACCATTGCCCGATAATTGTAAGCTAATGACTAGAGGATCTTTTTGTCCATTGTTACTAACGACAAACGATTGATTTGTAATTTTGTTTACAGAGTTTCGAATCTGAGCGAAAAAGATCGGAAAAGGGACACTGAAAATCACCAAGATATAATCTAAGTTTCAGGAGTTTCAAGATTTCTAGAAACTGTACTTATGTCGGTTGTTAGAATACAAGACAAATGAGCAAAGTTAGTCTGACAGTGAATGTACATGCACGGAGGAGCCTTTGTTTTGTAGTATTTTTTTTAAAAAAAAATTTGCACGTGTCCAGGGGTTTTTCTAGCCGTTTTTTCATCGTGGTTACCACGATGAAAAACAATATATATTGAGTTTTGCAGAAAATTTCAAATTGAGTTTTGATAAAAAAAATTGAGTTTTGCGATTTTTGCGGTTTGCGCGCGGAGCGCGCACGAAAAAAAATTGAGTTTTCCCACAACATACCAGTTGTCAGTTGATAGGTTGTTTCGCATGGCCTGCCCGCATCAATATTTTGGAGATAAATAATGCTGCATGTATTTTAATTATCAGTAATTATTGGTCGTAAAAGAAATAAGTAAGCAAATCTAAGTAAAACGAATGAACCGTCACAGCGCAAGTCAGCGCGAAGGCGACTGAAGAGCCGCCATCTTGGTTCACATTCTTGGGGAAAGCCTATTTCAAAACGAGGCACAGTCCTTTTCTAGCGGGGATTCCCTCGTGTCAAGCACGTGGCAGTAAAGTCTTAACTCCGGCACTTTTGACGGTCGCGTACCAAAGCCATCTTGGTTTTAGTTTATGGATAAGTTAATCCCTCTTCATGTTGGTCAGATATGTCCATTTTCCTGCGCACTACAGCGGCCGAGCGACATCATTGCTCATTCAACTGTCCGTGAAATTTCTTGTCATGCTAAACAACCTATTAACTGACAACAGCCGTACTGTGGTTTGGTGTGGTTGTTCTGGAGTGCACAAAACATGCATGTACGTGAACGGCTGACTATCTTAGGCCGAAGTTTATATCTTGATCGACAATGCAGCAGCAGTTCTATATGTTGTTGTTGCTCTAAGAAGACACGTCGTGCTAATGTCGCCTCCAATTGTTGGATGATACACGGCACCCTGTCATGGTTTGGGCCAATGAGTTATCTCGTAACACTGAGTTATTTTAGCAATGTTGTTGTAGACTGTGATATAATTCATGTAAATAGAATTTGTCAGTATTTGTTGGTCTCTGAAGAAGTGTCGTAAACATATGCCCAACCTCAAATTGAGTTTCATCATTTTTTTGATGAAAAAGGCAAAAATATTGAGTTTTGTAGAATTCTTGGTGCGCCGTAGGCGCACAAAAAAATTGAGTTTTCAAAATTTTGAAATTGAGTTTATAAACAATTTTGGGCTAGAATAACCCCTGCGTGTCATCATTGGGTACTGGAAGCGAAGACCAATCTCTTTGACACTTTGGCATGAGCTATGAAACATACTTAAGATTTCATAATTAGGAACGAATGCTAATTCTGTTCTGTTTGCTGGGCTAGTTTGAGATATCTCTTTTAAGATACCATGCCCCATAGTAAGATGGGGATCCGGTCCGCGCAGTAATGTTGAAACTTCTAAAGTGCCTGAATCCTGATTATCTCCCTTGGATCGAAACATGCAGTAGTCTACAGTTGTCGAGTTGTGAGGTTGAATCACAAGAGTGACGTCCCTTCATGTAGCCGACCCACCGGCAGACGAAAGGGTGGAGCAGTTCACTTGCTACTGCATGGACTAAAGAAAGCTGATTTAAAATTTGAAGAAATACATTTTAATTCCAAATTATTTGAACTCCTTGATATGGAAGGTGAAGGTATGGATATTCTCTATAGTCAATATATAGAATATGCCCCACCGTTTGATCCGCCGACTCTTGTGATGCAACGTCACAACTCGAGAATACCGTATTAATTTGAAGCCTAACTTGGATTTTCGAATCGGACCAAAAAAGGTATCTTGCACTACTAGGCCCCATGTGGGACCTGTGTACCCACTTTCAGAAAGATCCATGAAATATTTCCTGAGAATTCACGATAACAAAGTTGCATGGGAAAATCCAAGATGGCCGCCTGTCAAATCGGACCAGAAAAGGTATCTTGCACAACTAGACGACAAGGAGAACCTGTGTAACAAATTTAACAAAGATCCATGCAGTAGTTCCTGAGAAATCGCAATAACAATGTTTCATGGGGTAATCCAAGATGACCGCCTGATGGACATATTGGATTTTGGAATCGAACCAGAAAAAGTATCTTGCACAACTGGACCACAAGGGGAACCTGTGTATCAAATTTGAGAAAGATCCAGGCAGTACTTCCTGAGAAATCATGATAACAAAATTTCATGGGGAAGTCTAAGATGGCCGCCTGTTGACCATATTGGATTTTCGATTCGGGCCGAAAAAGGCATCTTGCATATCGAGACCCTAAGAGGAACCTGTGTACCAAATTTGAGAAAGATCCATGCAGTAGTTCCTGAGAAATGACGATAAAGTTTCATGGGGAAATCCAAGATGACTGCCTGGTGGCCATACTGGATTTTCAAATCGGACCAGGAAAGGTATCTTGCACAACTAGACACCAAGGGGAACCTGTGTACCAAATTTGAGAAAGATCCATGCAGTATTTCCTGAGAAATGACAATAAATTTTCAAAGGGAAATCCAATATGGCTGCCTGGTGGCTATACTGGATTTTCGAATCGGACCAAAAAGGGTATCTTGCACAAATAGAGCCCAAGGGGAAACTGTGTACCAAATTTGAGAAAGATCCATGCAGTAGTTCCTGAGAAATTGCGATAACAAGGTTTCCTGGGGAAATCCAAGATGGCTGCCTGGTGGCCATATTGGATTTTCGATTCGGACCGAAAAAGGTATCCTGCAAACCTAGACCCTACGGAGAACCTGTGTACCAAATTTGAGAAAGATCCATGCAGTACTTCCTGAGAAATGATGATAAGGTTTCATGGGGAAATCCAACATGGCTGCCTGGTGGCCATATTGGATTTTCGAATCGGACCAGAAAAGGTTTCTTGCACAACTAGACCCCAAGGGGAACCTGTGTGCCAAATTTGAAAAAAGATCCATGCAGTAGTTCCTGAGAAATCGCGGTAACAAGGTTTCATGGGGAAATCCAAGATGGCTGCTTGGTGGCCATATTGGATTTTCGAATCGGACCAGAAAAGGTATCTTGCACAACTAGACCCCAAGGGGAACCTGTGTACCAAATTTGAGAACGATCCATGCAGTAGTTCCTGAGAAATCACGATAACAAAATTTCATGGGGAAATCCAACATGGCTGCCTGGTGGCCATATTGGACTTCCGAATCGGACCAAAAAAGGTCTCTTGCACAACTAGACCCTAATGGGAACCTGTGTACCAAATTTGAGAAAGATCCATGCAGTACTTCCTGAGAAATGATGATAACAAAGTTTCATGGGGAAATCCAAGATGGCTGCCTGGTGGCCATATTGGATTTTCGAATCGGACCAGAAAAGGTATCTTGCAAACCTAGACCCTACGGAGAACCTGTGTACCAAATTTGAGAAAGATCCATGCAGTACTTCCTGAGAAATGATGATAAGGTTTCATGGGGAAATCCAAGATGGCTGCCTGGTGGCCATATTGGATTTTCGAATCGGACCAGAAAAGGTCTCTTGCACAGCTAGACCCCAAGGGGAACATGTGTACCAAATTTGAGAAAGATCCATGCAGTAGTTCCTGAGAAATGACGATAAAGTTTCATGGGGAAATCCAAGATGACTGCCTGGTGGCCATACTGGATTTTCAAATCGGACCAGGAAAGGTATCTTGCACAACTAGACACCAAGGGGAACCTGTGTACCAAATTTGAGAAAGATCCATGCAGTACTTCCTGAGAAATGACAATAAATTTTCAAAGCGAAATCCAATATGGCTGCCTGGTGGCTATACTAGATTTTCGAATCGGACCAAAAAAGGTATCTTGCACAAATAGAGCCCAAGGGGAAACTGTGTACCAAATTTGAGAAAGATCCATGCAGTAGTTCCTGAGAAATTGCGATAACAAGGTTTCCTGGGGAAATCCAAGATGGCTGCCTGGTGGCCATATTGGATTTTCGATTCGGACCGTAAAAGGTATCCTGCAAACCTAGACCCTACGGAGAACATGTGTACCAAATTTGAGAAAGATCCATGCAGTACTTCCTGAGAAATGATGATAAAGTTTCATGGGGAAATCCAAGATGGCTGCCTGGTGGCCATATTGGATTTTCGAATCGGACCAAAAAAGGTCTCTTGCACAGCTAGACCCCAAGGGGAACATGTGTACCAAATTTGAGAAAGATCCATGCAGTAGTTCCTGAGAAATGACGATAAAGTTTCATGGGGAAATCCAAGATGACTGCCTGGTGGCCATACTGGATTTTCAAATCGGACCAGGAAAGGTATCTTGCACAACTAGACACCAAGGGGAACCTGTGTACCAAATTTGAGAAAGATCCATGCAGTACTTCCTGAGAAATGACAATAAATTTTCAAAGGGAAATCCAATATGGCTGCCTGGTGGCTATACTGGATTTTCGAATCGGACCAAAAATGGTATCTTGCACAAATAGAGCCCAAGGGGAAACTGTGTACCAAATTTGAGAAAGATCCATGCAGTAGTTCCTGAGAAATTGCGATAACAAGGTTTCCTGGGAAAATCCAAGATGGCTGCCTGGTGGCCATATTGGATTTTCGATTCGGACCGAAAAAGGTATCCTGCAAACCTACACCCCACGGAGAACCTGTGTACCAAATTTGAGAAAGATCCATGCAGTACTTCCTGAGAAATGATGATAAAGTTTCATGGGGAAATCCAACATGGCTGCCTGGTGGCCATATTGGATTTTCGAATCGGACCAGAAAAGGTATCTTGCACAACTAGACCCCAAGGGGAACATGTGTACCAAATTTGAGAAAGATCCATGCAGTAGTTCCTGAGAAATCGCGATAACAAGGTTTCATGGGGAAATCGAAGATGGCTGCTTGGTGGCCATATTGGATTTTCGAATCGGACCAGAAAAGGTAACTTGCACAACTAGGCCCCAAGGGGAACCTGTGTACCAAATTTGAGAACGATCCATGCAGTAGTTCCTGAGAAATCACGATAACAAAATTTCATGGGGAAATCCAACATGGCTGCCTGGTGGCCATATTGGACTTCCGAATCGGACCAAAAAAGGTCTCTTGCACAACTAGACCCTAATGGGAACCTGTGTACCAAATTTGAGAAAGATCCATGCAGTACTTCCTGAGAAATGATGATAACAAAGTTTCATGGGGAAATCCAAGATGGCTGCCTGGTGGCCATATTGGATTTTCGAATCGGACCAGAAAAGGTATCTTGCAAACCTAGACCCTACGGAGAACCTGTGTACCAAATTTGAGAAAGATCCATGCAGTACTTCCTGAGAAATGATGATAAGGTTTCATGGGGAAATCCAACATGGCTGCCTGGTGGCCATATTGGATTTTCGAATCGGACCAGAAAAGGTCTCTTGCACAGCTAGACCCCAAGGGGAACATGTTTACCAAATTTGAGAAAGATCCATGCAGTAGTTCCTGAGAAATCGCGATAACAAGGTTTCATGGGGAAATCCAAGATGGCTGCTTGGTGGCCATATTGGATTTTCGAATCGGACCAGAAAAGGTAACTTGCACAACTAGACCCCAAGGGGAACCTGTGTACCAAATTTGAGAACGATCCATGCAGTAGTTCCTGAGAAATCACGATAACAAGATTTCATGGGGAAATCCAACATGGCTGCCTGGTGGCCATATTGGATTTTCGAATCGGATCAGAAAAGGTATCTTGCACAACTAGACCCCATGGGGAACCTGTGTACCAAATTTGAGAAAGATCCATGCAGTAGTTCCTGAGAAATCGCTATAACAAAGTTTCATGGGGAAATCCAAGATGGCTGCCTGGTGGCCATATTGGATTTTCGAATCGGACCAAAAAAGGTCTCTTGCACAACTAGACCATAAGGGGAACCTGTGTACCAAATTTGAGAAAGATCCATGCAGTAGTTCCTGAGAAATCGCTATAACAAGGTTTCATGGGGAAATCCAAGATGGCTGCCTGGTGGCCATATTAGATTTTCGAATCGGACCAGAAAAGGTATCTTGCACAACTAAACCCCAAGGGGAACCTGTGTACCAAATTTGAGAAAGATCCATGCTGTAGTTCCTGAGAAATGACGATAACAATGTTTCATGGGGAAATCCAAGATGGCTGCCTGGTGGCCATATTGGATTTTCGAATCGGACCAGAAAAGATATCTTGCACAACTAGACCCCAAGGGGAACATGTGTGCCAAATTTGAGAAAGATCCATGCACTGGTTCCTGAGAAATCGCGATAACAAGGTTTCATGGGGAAATCCAACATGGCTGCTTGGTGGCCATATTGGATTTTCGAGTCGGACCAGAAAAGGTATCTTGCACAACTAGACCCCAAGGGGAACCTGTGTACCAAATTTGAGAACGATCCATGCAGTAGTTCCTGAGAAATCACGATAACAAGATTTCATGGGGAAATCCAACATGGCTGCCTGGTGGCCATATTGGATTTTCGAAGCGGACCAAAAAAGGTATCTTGCACAACTAGACCCCATGGGGAACCTGTGTACCAAATTTGAGAAAGATCCATGCAGTAGTTCCTGAGAAATCGCTATAACAAGGTTTCATGGGGGAATCCAAGATGGCTGCCTGGTGGCCATATTGGATTTTCGAATCGGACCAAAAAAGGTATCTTGCACAACTAGACCCCAAGGGGAACATAAATTTGAGAAAGATCCATGCAGTAGTTCCTGAGAAATCACGATAACAAGGTTTCATGGGGAAATCCAAGATGGCTGCCTGGTGGCCATATCGGATTTTCGAATCGGACAAAAAAGGTATCTTGCACAACTAGGCCCCAAGGGGAACCTGTGTACCAAATTTGAGAAAGATCCATAAAGTAGTTACTGAGAAATCGCGATAACAAGAATTGTTTACGGACGGACGGACTGACGGACGGACTGACGGACGACGGACCACGGACGAAAAGCGATTTGAACAGCCCACCATCTGGTGATGGTGGGCTAAAAAGTGCGTTTGGTATCAATCGAATTAGGGCATTAAATGCTCTGTAATATAAAATCCATTATGATAATATTGCGAAGAGCATTATCATTGTAGAAAAGGTTATTTACCGGGAATTAGCTTTATATTTGGGTGGGGGGTTACCGTTTAAAATCCCTGGCACATATGTGTTGGCCGATGTTTGTGTCAATTATCATCAAAAATGAGCAACTTTCGCCATCCGGTATTCGCTTAATATGTTATACAGGGGACCCCCTTGTTGGCCCCATGTTCTTGTTAAGATGTGTTTGAAGCTGCATCCATATTGCAGGTGACAACATGATACATTTGACTGTTCGTGTTAACCCGCTATTAGACGATCAGATTTCCTCTGCTAACTTCTAAAGAACACGAGAAGTACAACGTGGATTTACATACGGAAATATGGGTAATACACATGCAAGCCAATCATAGGATAGTAGATCTAATAGCATCAATATTATTATACAGATGACACTATATGCAGCCTGAAATCTGAGGATGGCAGAGTTCCTTGGCATTAATAACTGTAATAGGAAATGCTTAATATTCACACGTACTCGTGGAGTTTTTGTAGCATATAAATGGATATTATAGCATTCATCTTAACTATGCATGTATTTTCAGGAGGACAGAACCGTTTTCTGTTCTGCATACACCCTTCAAGTGTACCAGTCAAGACGTTATATATGATCGTATGTACACGTTTTTCTCAATGCATATGAATGTATTGATACATTTGCAGAATAAATTTAGATATCGCATTGTATTTCCATGAAGAATTATGTACAATATAATAATCTATAATTAACGAGGAAGTAGAGTTTAAATATTCATGTTTGGGGCTTACTATATCGATTTAGTAGTGCACAAAGGTGGATATATTTAGACATTCATAAAAGAGCTGTTTATTCTCTTTTCGCTCAACAATATGATTTTTCAAATTTTGTTGCATTCGAAAAAAAATTCAAATCCCCTCTGTGTGTAGAACATGTCGATAGAGAGGGGACGGACAAAACCCCCAGGGGACAAAACACCCACGGACAAAACACCCGCGGACAAAACCCACACGGACAAAACACCCACTTTATATGGAAATAGCTATTTCCGACCTAATTTCTGATAGAATTCAAGTTTAAGCAACAAAAGTCCGACAGACGATACTACAGCAAGCGACTACCAACCGAGGAAATCCAGGACAGATCCTTGTCGACCAGATGAACCAAATGACTGCCGGTGGAAGACTTGCGCTTGGTCAGATAAACACCGTGAAAAGGAACATCCGAAGGCAACGACAAATTAACCGGCCTTCAATACCATCGTCCCTTCATGAGCTGAGAATAGAAGATGAATGGACGACGACAGGAGAAGATGAACGCCCTTTCCTATTCTACGACAATGGCGTGCAGACCAGAAACCGTATCATCCTCTATGGTACAGAAGAAGGTCTGCGCCATCTGGCATGTTCTGACACCTGGTACATGGATGGCATCTTTGATTCAGCACCCTTTCTGTTTGAACAACTCTACGTTATCCGTGCCCCTCTAGGAGAATCTGTCATCAGCTGTGTATATGCATTACTGTCTGGCAAATCCCAAGAGATTTACGAGATGGATCCTGTGACAACAATCACTGATTTTGAACAAGGAGCCATGAATGCCATCAGCATCAAGCTTGGTCCACATGTAACAAGAAGATGTTGTTTTTTTCATCTAATGAAGAGCACTTGGCGGAAGATTCAGAACCTTGGCCTTACCATGTTTTATTCGTTTTCTTGTTGAAGAAGCATAGAAAATAATATGTGATGGGGATTTTGTCCGTGGGGATTTTGTCTAATAGGATTATACATAAACAGTATTTTTGTTATTTTGTGATTATAATATATTAGCTTTCCTAGCTTCTAGTGCTGAAGATTGGTCCCGCCCGGGATTTAAACTAGCGTCTACCAGCGTAAGGCACCCAACTGCCAGCACTACATGTCGGCGATCCCAACGTGTCTCCCAACCAAATAGGAGGTAGCAGACCTGTCTTGAAAGCGGACATACAGTACCCCTCAGTTGACCGTAATGGAACAGCTCCCATAGCAGAATACATAAGAAGGTATTTTGTCATTTAGAAAGTGATCGTATAAACAGTATTTTCGTTATGTCGACGATCTGAATCACTCGGCCAACGAGCAAAAATAACATGTAGCAGACCGGTAGTCTTAAAAGCGAACAGACAGTAACCCACTGATGACCGTAATGACACAGCTCTCATAGCTGAATACACAGGCAGATATTTTGTCTTATTTTGGGTGCCTAACTCTGCTGGCCACTGGTTCGAATCCCACACGGGACCGACCAATTTTCAACACAAGAGTCTGCGTTATACGAAGATAGTGTAATCTCAAAATAATGAAAATACTGTTTATACCACTTTCTAAATGACAAAATATCTTTTTAGGGTTATACATGTGTAACCACCATAGATTTTCCCTATGGTTGTTACTAAATATATTACTGTACAATTCCTTAAAACATAACTTCGTAGGCACCCCCCCCCCCCCCCACTCACCCTACACACACGTGAATTCTTAATGTAGATATATATACATATCTCAGTGTATCTGTGTAGCTAAGAAATTAGCTTTCAGCTCATCTCAATGAGGCATTTTGATTTCGCATATAAATAGGGTAAATTAAAACGATGTATAGATTCCTGGTCACAGGAGGGTCTTTTATAATGACTTCACCTTTTGTGTTCCGATTGTGTTGTACCATAATTCCATTGCACTCACCCCCTCTAGAGCCAAATCATTTTCATTAACCAATGAGATCGCTGCAAGCAGACGACACCTGATGTGCGGTCCTTTGGTTTTCGACCATTGATCTGCCCATTTGTATTTTACACAGGTGAGTACCCATTAGGCCCCTTTTGCTATAAATTAAAGGTTCACGTTAATATATTTCCCCAGATGTTGTGAGACTCACTAGTTTTGGAAAACCATATTTATTCAGCCGATTCCTGAAATATCTGATATATTTTGACAATTTCAGGCACAGTTTGTCGGCCTTGACATTTCGGCACCGTGATGTGACCTCTCGTCTTCAAAACAAACTCTGAGTCTTCAGTACGGTATTAAATTATCACGTTCTTCGTCGTCTTAAGAATATTTTCAGCAAGTTTACTTTGTCTAGATTTTATAACTAGTGCAGCTTTGGCATTTTATAGCTGTTGAATTTCGGAATGGGTACATTGAATTCACGACATCTGGGCAACTTTGTTTTTGTCAATGACGTACTTTACTCGTCCAGAATTGTACCATAACACGATTTCTTCTTGCAGTTCATGGAACTTTAAAAAATTACTTTAATGTGGGCTAGATCTGATACTGGATCCATGAATAATATTTCTTACTGATATGTTTGGTGACGGTGACATGCTACAATTTATAATATGCTGGTTATAATATTATTGTGAACTTGTGGCTAATTATTTGCCATATTGGGTGATATTTAACCTGGGGTATAGCAATACTCATTGTAAGGGTTGCTATAGGGCCAAACCTCAGTCAGAATTGAAACCTTTCTCCATTTTACTATGCGCGTCAACGGTTAATTGTTTGGGAGCCTGTTGTAATATTATGATAGATAATTCTGGGAATATGAATATCGTTCCCAGCAATAGACTATTTACATTACTTGTATATGTTCCAATAATGTAGCATGCTCACCGCTCATCAACATATTGCGCATAGCATTCGCAATATTATTAATGGATGCTGATATCTGTCGGTGTAGTACATTCATATATGATATTAATAATAATATAAGTAAATAAATATTTCTCTCGCGTATATGTCGCGTGCTGGTTTTCTACCATTGACCTGCCCATTTGTATTTTACACAGGTCATGGTCATCTTTAGTTCCCGTTTTCATTAAATTCCCTGTCATCATTTATACACAAATTTGGTTGTTGTGTTAATTCCTTGGGTATAGGGGTATGTGATATTGATGACTCATGTCCCAAAAGCACCGAGCTCACCCTAAACCATAAGACCGTCTTTCCGGAGCAGAGCGAGTGACATCCCCATCTTACACATGTATGTAAATACTCCAGTGATCCCGGGCAGACCTGCTCTTGAAATACATAAGTATTATTCATATGTTCTTCTATGATGCAATGATACCATAATCTATCAAATATTAAGACAAGAACTACAGATTGATGCCGAGATATAGCGTTCGCGTCATATTGTATCCCAGACTAAAGTAGAGTTCTTAGGCAACTGTGTTGGGCGGTAAGAATACCAGATGCCATAAATACAGCGAATGAATACACAATGCAAAAGTGTGAAAATACAAATTACTCATCATGTTTACTGTTGCTCCATATAATCTATAACTATCCAGGAAATCTAGCGCATTTTTGGGGTTAACCCACCACAAATTGCAACAGAATTTATTTCACTGCTATGCATTTCAAAAAGGTCCCCAGAATAACATACTAAAAGTCTACACTCCCATATGCATGGGAAATATCTTAAATTTCAAGTTGAAATTTCAGATATTTTTCGCGAAATTTCAGCGTTTTCCGGTCTCTTGCTCCTATAAGAAAACCTTGTACTTGGTGCTAAGCCTGAAAGAAATGGGTCATTACTTACACTCATTCCATTCATTATCATATCAAGGTTATACTCAGCCTAAAATAATACCCTTGCACGAAAATATTTATGGAGAAATTCAAAATGGCGGATGTATTGGGTCATTCTAAATCTGAACTTTTTACCATTTTCATGAGAGTCCAGGCAATCTATCTGTTTTTTTAGCTGGACCCAAAACAAATTGCGACAGAATTTCTTTTTCACTGGTATGCATTTCTAATAGGTTCCCAGAACAACATACTAAAAGTCTACCAAAATCTATTTGGTGGAGATACGACTTTTTCTAAAACAAAGATACACCATCATGCTTCATATAAGAAGGTAGAAAATATTGGTTTGTCTCTGAATAAGGACAGTTTATCATCCAGAAATCCAATCAATACATGATGATCTAGGATACACTGTTCTATGGTGGTGAAAACATTTGCATTCCCAATGGATTTGCTCATAAAAGTAGATAGCAAAACGATAGTTCAGCACCAGGGTATATAATCATACATGGTAATATCCTGCCAGTTGGCATTATTTCCTTTAGCATTGTTATCCGAAAGGGAACTGACAAGCTGTGATATATTTTCTTTCAACCTATGACAATCACAGACAATAGTTCCATCAACTTATAAAGATGTAACTCTATAATCACAAGCACGTAGCAAGTGTCAGGTCCGACATTCAATAGTGTTTGTACTTTGTTGAAAAAAATGCAGCCTTGCAAATCAGGAGAGAGAGAGAGTGAAATTAGATCCAACGTCGCGTTTAGCAATAGTTCAGATATATAACGACAATCTGCCAAACATCACAATTGTTTGCAAGACAAATGTTGTTGATGAAAGAAGAAGAATTATGCAGATCCTAATATATCATTTAATTATCAAACAAATAATACTTTGAGTTATAGGCAAAGTTGAGCGCATAACTTGTTAAGTTTCATTTTACATTCTGGTTCATGGTAACATATTATTAGGGGAAGTGACTTCTCATACATATAGTTGATGTCTTTTATTATTATTCCTCATGAACACTGCCATAAGTCGAGGAATATTTCACAGCACTATCAATCCCAATACCAGTCTTCGCAAATGTCATTTTTAAAGGTCTGGGTTTGATGAGTTTGCACAGCTCAGTCGTTAGCATTCTCCACACACACTTGAACAATCCAGGCCATGATCCTTTCAGGCGCATCTGCTTCAGCTGCAATCCTTATTGCAGTTCCACCTGATAACCTCAAGTAACCCCAGAAGCTGGTGGCAGATCAGTTTTCGCAAGGAGACGCCGATTGGATTGTCCACTCTCATTTTTGTGGCTGCAATGTATGGTCTTCCTCTCAAGTCAATTACTTCGTCTGGGTTACTATTGTATAAACATATAAGCGTTTTCTATGCTGCTGCAATAAATGACCTTCGTCGGGACTCCAATGACCTGGATGAACACTTCAGCTTGTTGGCGAAATAGCTCAGTAACAGTTGTCTTCTTCAAGGCAGCACCTTTATCAATGCCATATGGTCAGAATACTGTGTCACAGCCCAGAATGGCATGCACAAGCAACATATTTGTATAGACTTGCATTCCCAGCAGAGCCTTTGTCTTCTTGACATTCCAAACTCTCTGGCCCCGCTAGTGACATGGTCATTCAGTCAAAGAAAGACGAATTCTCAACAAACAACGTCAACAAGTAGCAGTTCATTACGTTTATGAGTGACCAGTTGGAAAGGGCGGGATGTTTAATATGCAGATGTTTTTATTGTAAAGGCTGCCGTTTAATCGACTGAAAGCATCAAAACTTTGGTTGGTGATGATATTGACCTGTTAGTTTTGCTCTGTTTTCATGCAGACAAGGATGACAATGACATCTACTTTCAACCAAGAGAGAATGCAAAGAAACGGATAGTTTGGAATGTCAAGAAGACAACGGCTGTGCTGGGAATGCAAGTCTGCACAAATATGCTGTTTGTGCAAGCCATTCAGGGCTGTGGCACAGTGTACTGACCATATGTCATTGGCAAATGCGCGGCTGTAAAGAAAACAACGCTCAACGAGCTATTTAGCCAACAAGCTGAAGTGTTCAACCAAGCCATCGAGAGTCCCGATGGAGGTTATCTATTGTAGGTGCTTGTGTGTTTATACAATGGTAAACCTGACGAAGCAACTGGCTTCATGAGATACAAGCGTTTCTGTGACAAAAACGAACCATATATGTGCAGATACAAAACCTTCGACCAACATCAGCATCAGCTAAGTATCAAGGTTCGCGTGTTTAGTGTGGAAAGGGGAAGACCATCCATTGCGGTTAAAGGAATGAGGGTGGACGGCTTCTCTTTGAGGTTATCAGGTGCAACTGCAAGAAAGATTGCAGCTGAAAAAGATGCATCTGTAGGAGCATGACCTATATTGTTGAAAATGTAAAATGAAACATGGTAAATGGCATGGTAGAACATCAAGTTTGCCTATAATCTAGATTATTATTTGTTTGATAATTAGATGATAGGATCTGCATAATTATTCTTCTTTCGTCAAAACATATCTGACACACACTTGCGAATTGCGATAGATATTATCGGTTGAAGAAAAATATATCACAGCTTGTCATTTCATTTATTTTGGGAGAGAATTCCTCTTTCAGATGATTATACTAATGGCAAAAATGTTAACTGACTGAATATTACCATGTATAATTCATATAGCCTGACGCTGAACTATCGGTTTGCTATCTATGCTTATGAGCAAATCCACCGGGAAGACTCATGTTTTCACCACCATGGCATACTGTACCCTGGGTCATGTATTAATGTGATTTCTGTATGATAAACTGTCCTTATTCACGGAAAAAACAATATTCTACCTTGCTTATTTGAGGCATAATGGCCTATTATGTATTATAAAATGGCGTATCTTTGTTTTCAAAAAAGTCGTATCTCACCAAATAGATTTTGGTAGACTTTTAGTATGTTGTTCTGGGAACTTGTTAGAAATGCATACCAGTGAAAAAAATTCTGTTACGATTTGTTTTGGGTCCAGCTAAAAAAACACAGATAGATTGCCTGGACTGTCATGAAAATGGTAAAAAGTTCAGATATAGAATGACCCCATACATCCGCCATTTTGAATTTCTCCATAAATATTTTCGTGCAAGGGTATTATTTTAGGCTGAGTATAACCTTGATATGATAATGAATGGAATGAGTGTAAGTAATGACCCATTTCTTTCACGCTCAGTACCAAGTACAAGGTTTTCTTATAAGAGCAAGAGACAGGTAAACATTGAAATTTCGAGAAAAATACGTCAAATTTCTACTTGAAATTTAATATATTTCCCATGCACATCTGTTTGTAGACTTTTAGTATGTTATTCTAGAGACCTTTCTGAAATGCACTGCAGCAAAAACAATTCTGTTGCAATTTGTGGTGGGTCAAACCTCAATTTGACTGGACTACTATGGGTTTATTCAAAGCAAAACTATTGAAAGAACAATCATTTCGCTTCGAAAACGCAACCTTGTATTGTCCTTTCTCATCTAGGCGTCAGAACAGGAATTTATTCCTCTAACGGTAGATATATAATTTGTAAAATATATGAAGTATGGTGCCAGTTCACAGTGAGGCTTACAAGGGGTACTGTATATATATGGTCTGCTGGCTCACCAAGTGAGATTTAAAATTATTTTCACCCTCTTCGGGGAGTCAATACCCGGAAAACAAACCGGGCTACAATAGACCAGGCTGCATTTTGAAAAAAAGCTTTAGAAAAGAGTGATGGAGGCATTTTACGTTAACGACTGACAAACAGTTTTACTTTACTGTTGAGGCAAGCTGAGATCAGATCTGGTGTTTGCTGGACTCCATTTTGAGTGTTTAACCCTCAAATCAACGATTCATGATGGCTGTCATGGATTTGATAGTATTTCCGAAATAAAATTTTATGAGCATGAAAGCGGTAAAATTCTACAACAGTTTTCAAGTTTTCTATGAATTTATTGCCTAGAACATTTGAGTTGTTACATTGAAAGTAGCATACAATAGACAGTGAGATATTTTCATTTGATATTTTTTACCCTCCCCCCCCACACACCAACTTCATCCGGTAACTCCAGAACGAAGAGAAAAATAAGAGATTGCACTTCCTGAATTGTCTAGGGGCAGATAATCAAAATGGCGGTCATGTGGGGTTCTCAGAAACTCGCTTTAAGGAAAACTTGTTACCGTTTTTTGCCTTTTCTTACCTAAAAATGCATGGAACATCTGGTTTAATATGTATATATATATTGGGGAACATTTCAGCCCCCATCCCTCGGGTAATGCAAATATGTAAAAGTGTATACTAGCGTCAGCCATATAGTCATGGTGACAATCTACAAGGGCTGGTGTTATTTTTTCCTCCTCCATTGCGACGGACCGTTGACTGTTTTTGCGTTGATGCACTATTATTGCCGCCTGGAATTTGAGCCGTCAAAATACAGCATTTCGTGCTTTGTACATTTCTCCAAAGAGAAATTAGACCGAGGTCCGGAAGAAAAAAATAGCGAAAGTGAAACAACGCTGAAAAATTCAGTGTCATAAACAGTATTCGCCAGAACGGGAATATAAAATGTGTGGTTCGTCCCTTAATTCAGACGATGTACAGCCGATTTTAATGTTAATGATGGATTCGGAAACCTAAAAAAAATTACTGGTTTTAGAAAAAAAATAATATTGTGAACCTTTCCTTGTAATTCACGTCGAAACAATCACCGGAAAAGATGGTGTTGATTTTCCGGGTAATACCGGCACGTACAACAGATTTTACTTTTCGTAAAATTACCTAAATTAAATACATATCTACTAAGATTTCCTGTGTGCTCAGTAGCATTTGCTAGATCATGTGTTAAATGTGACGAATTTAATCAACGTCACCAAAAAGTATTGCAGAAACTTGTAAAACAGGGCTATGTCATCAAGCGCATCCACTCGAAGTTTCTCAGACCTGGCGATACATATCGCATGCTGATAGCAAAATACAGGCGTAGCGAGCAAGATCCATTGTGGTACGTTTCGTAACTTAATTGTGTCTAATTTCGCTTAACCAGGGCTAGGAGCCGTGTGAACCTATGTATTTCAAGATCCTCATTATTGTTTACATGAACAGTCACAATCAAAGCATGACCGAGATACAACATACTCTAGATAACGACTTTACAACGTATATGATATGGATTAAGAATACTGATCAGCATCATTGAAAACTGTTGACCGCTTCTGTTTTGCAGGAAATTAGCCTAGTTTTATGTATACTATGATTTGTCCTTTTAATATTGTGCTAATTTTATTATATGAATTAGGTCTTTGGATTATGGACGCGGAAATTCTTTAATGGACGACGGCTGAATATTGAATGACGGATTAGAACGGACAATTATCTCGACCATACAAAGATTCGGTCAGACCGACAGGTGCATTATATGTACAGGTTGACGATAAGATTGCCCATCGGTATAATTTAGGTATAATTTATCGGCCCGATGTTACGGGTTCAAATTGATATGGCAGTGTATGTCAAGATATCTTTATGTAGTCTATATCTAGATCATGATCCAAGTAATCTTGATCTGGGATTTTGCTCTAATTAAAACGGCGATATATGTGTAGGAGTAAATGCCCATTCACAGGCTAAAATACAGAGCTGCCTGAGACGAAGCGCCAACATGACGTCATGCGGTCACGTGACCAATAAGCAACGAGTTTACTGGCGATAATTGGGCTATATAACATTAAAAGACTTAAATACGACTACATGGGACTGTTTACAAATATATATACAATTATTTGAATAAGTAGTAACCCTTCTGAGGCAAATTCCAGAGAAAATAAAAGGAATGATCAAAATACTTTAAACAACCCCGCATAACCGCTATTTTGAATTTAACTATGGACAAACGCGCTGGCGATTATACGACAAGGCTTAAACTAGCCAGACAAGCTCGATTCTGAAAACAAGTATTTCAAACAGTTAAAGATGCCTCAAGTTAGACCCAAAACAAAACGACGCAAGTTTTAATGACCCTACATAACCGCCATTTTGAAGTATTTTTTTTGCACCAAAAATCATATAATAATAACGGTAAATTATGAAGCGGCAATTTTCAATTTTGATAAGTATGTACTTTGCCCTACTAAAATGGCTTGAACTAGATATTAAATATTAAAACATGCACTTTCTAAATGCCCCATTTAACTGCTTATTTGAAATAACAATGGATAAAGATGCTCAGGATTGTGCGATAGGCTTAAAATAAACCCCATATACTAAGCTGTGGTATGATCAATTTTGTAAGTGAAGCGGGGAAGGGGGGATGTACGAGAAATACTCAATCTCTCTCATTGATGCCAGTTGGGACCTTGATGTGGAGCTGGCTCTTTATCCAGCATACCTCTCAATAGAAGCCCTAAGCCCTGAAGTGATGTGATCAAGCTTGCCTTTGGCTACCTAGTGGTGCCTAAAAATGCAATTTTCAGATAAGCCTATATGACCGCCATTTTGAGTTTCACCACTGTGCTTTGCACAAGAAATATACTAAATCTGGAACAGTATAAGCTATCAGCTGAAAGTGTTCAATTTTGAAAATATGTTATTTTTCGCTCATAAAATGCCTTGAGGTATATATATATATATAGCATAAAAACTGCACGTTTTACAGGACCCCGCATAACTGGCGCCATTTCGAATTGAACAATGGATAAAGGCGCTCAAGATTGTGCAGGTAGGCTTAAAATAAGCCCGACATAGTAGGCTACGATATGATTGATTCTATTCTTTTCATATACTCTGAGTTGCCTAATTTCGATGAAAAACTGAAAAAACCCACAAGTTTTACATGACCCTACATGGCTGCCATTTTGCATTTCACCATTAATTTAGCCCCAGAAATAACGCAATTGTGCTCAAATAATTCCGGAACAATGGACTATGATTTGACACTGTTCGTGTTTGAAAGATATGTACTCTGAGCTACTAAAGAGATTGAATAAGACATAAAATATGAAAAAGTCAAAAAAAAAAAAAGTCCCAAATCGAATAATCGATGGGAATTAGAAACTTGATTGCATTTTTTAGTAGAATGCCAAGAATAAAGTGTATAGTTTCCTTTCTTCAGACTAAAAGATAATTAAAATATTCAGGGTAGAGGAATAGCCAAAATGTGATGGGATCTCGGATCCTCGATTCAAATAGTTATAATTAGCGATATTTTGAGATTACACTATCTTAGTATAGCACAGATTCTAGTGCTGAAAATTGGTCGAGTACCATGCGGGATTCGAACCAGCGACAATCAGAGTAAGGCACTCAACCGCCAGCACTATATGTCAGCGATCTAAACCACTCGGCCAACGGGTCTCTCACAAAAATAGGAGGTAGCAGACCGGTAGTCTTGAAAGCGAACATACAATACCCCTCTGATGATCGTAATGTCATAGCTCCCATAGCTGAATGTAAATTAGTCCGGGCTGTTAGGGATTTTTTAGTTCACATTCTTCCAAAAGCACCAAATTTGGCCCATATGTCGCCCATGCCATACTATTTCGATTTTTGACGGGCGCCAAGACGGGCGCCCCCTAGGGCCGCCATATTCGGCGAAATTCAATATGGTTGCCACCCGGGTTAGAGATCAATCGTAGTTAAATAACTAAAAGGGCTAGAAATATGGATAATAGCACTTTTTAGTGGTTTTGGGGGTCGGAGAATATGATTGTGATCTTATGTCAACGATTTGAGGTCAATGTCACCCTTTAAGGTCACCCTAAAGGTCATTTTGGGGACAAATTCCCCATTATCAGTGGTTTTGGAGATATATAAACTGCCTCGTTCTATTGGTTTCCAGGGTTGAGTAAACCGAATCTGGCCTTATTTTGGCGATTCGGGCAATATTTCATTCGAGAGTCGCGATAGAGGTCAACCGAACCAGAGGTCAATTGTAGGTATAATTACAAGCGTCTAGTCCGTCATTCATAATCCAGCCGTCGTCCATTAGAGAATATCCGCGTCCATAATCCAAAGACCTATTCCATTTTCCATATAACAGTATTAGCACCAAATTCAAAAAGACAATCATAGTATACATAAACATAGGCTTGTTTCCTGCAAGAGAGAAGCGGTCAACAGTTTTCAATGATGCCGGCAAGACATCATGATGTTCCAAAAATATCAAATCCGTATCGCTGATCAGTATTCTTAATCCATAATATTCGTTATAGAGTCGTCATCTAATAAAAAGATGTATCTCAGTCACGCTTTGATTGTGACTGTCCATATGAGTACCATGAACCACAATGAACCACAAATAATACCATAGAGGTTTGTGGCATTCTCCGATTCTGATCTTATTTTGAAGATTTGAGGTCATCCCATTTTGGGGTCAAAGGTCAAAGATCAACAGTTACCACTAAGAACAATCGAACGAAGATTATTCAGGAACAAATTATATTAAAATACTTCGGAGATGACATCTGCTGACAAAATGCTATAACTATGCCGCTACGCCGCTATGTGTATTTAAATGTTCGAAATACAATACAAAGACCGCTTTAGCAACAATATACCAATGATTATTAGTACCTATACCTTCTGGCTTGTGCTCTCAAGAAACTTTGAAGTCGGGTCGTACCCAGTAAGGCTGTGAAAGAGGGGTAGTGCCAAGGATTTGACGGACCGAGATAGGAACAAATGGTATGGACTGGAATGTCACAATATTTTTTCCAGTACCGAAGTCCACCAAGAGTTCCGATAGACCGAGGGTCTCCAAAGACCGGACATCGCTGTCCATCGTGCGAACATAGGCTGTTGTATGACCCTCCTTCGTGGCATGTGCTAGATGCAGGAGAACCCTGGTGTCCGCCTCGACATGGTTGCGCGGTTGAAGTATTATGAGGTCACAACGCCTGTTGAACACGCTCATGTCAGTCTTGGAGATCTGTGTGCTGATGAATGAGAACGGCTCCTTTTTGTTAACATTTTTTAAGAAGCCGCTGATCCATTCATACTCCGGGATTTTAGGGGTTCAGGAAAAAGTATTTTGGCATTCCAGTCCAAACCATCTGTTCCGATCTTGGTCCGTCAAAGTCCGTGGCACTACCTCTCTTTCACAGCTTAACGGGGTGCAAGATGACTTCACAGTTTCTTTGATGTGGCAAAAAGACCGCCTGGACAGCCTGTACAAGCATATCGGACCCCACCGACACAGTGGCTCTCACGCATGATCCTGACACTCTCGAGTCCGTGCATATGGAGCTTATAAAAGCGCTTCATCGTACTAATGTACAGCAAGGGATGTGGCGCAGCCGATGTCAATGAGGCCAAGCATCACCTCTTCACTACTGCAACCAGATCGCTGGAAAACATCCCACCTCCCAAGCCGCGCTTTGGCAGCATGTGAAGCGAGCGCTGCTGCAAGCGAGTTTCTACTAGAGTCGCTTTACTCCAGCAGGAAATCCCTGACTTCACGAAGATTGCACCAGTACATGACAACCGCTATGGACCACTCTCAGCGACACTTCTATGGCATATGCCATTCTCATGCACTGCGGCTGACTCAAGGCATGAACGGGAAGGTGCAAATGCAACTGTGCCGATGTCCGATACACGACCCTCTGCAGATGCGAAGGCGGGTGCGTTAATAACGAGGGCGGTGATGACAAGTATTATTTATTGCTGGCATCATAGAGCGCAAGCCAGAAGGCATAGGTAGTAAAAGTAATCATTGGTATACTGTTGCTTAAGCGGTCTTTGTTTTGTATTTTGAACATTTAAATGCACGTAGCGGCATAGTTATAGCATTTTGTCAGCAGATGTCATCTCCGAAGTATTTTAGTAACATTTGTTCCTGAATAATCTTGTTTTGATTGTTTTTAGTAGCAACTGTTGATCTTTGACCTTTAATTCTCAAATGAGGTGACCATGACCTCAAATCGTCAAAATAAGGTCAGAATCTAATTTTCGGATGCCACAAAGCCCTATGGTATTATTTGTGATTCTAGCCCTTTTGATGTTTCCTATAATTGACCTCCGGTTGATCTCTGTTTCGGGTGACCTCTGTCGTGAACCTCACATGCAATATTGCCTCAAATTGTCAAAATATGGCGAGATTCGGGTTACTCAACCCCGAAAATCGATAAAATGAGTTAGTTTGTATATCTCGACTAAAAACCACTAAAAATGACGAATTTGACCCCAAAATGACCTTTAGGGTGACCTCGACCTCAAATCGTTGGAATAAGATCAGAATCAGATTCCCCGACACCGATAACCACTAAAAAGTTGTATTATTCATGATTCTAGCCATTTTGTTGTTTTAAATACGATTGGCCTCTAACCCGGGTGGCGGCCATAATGAATTTCGCCAATATGGCGGCCCCAGCGAGCGACTACCTTGGCGCCCGTCAAAAATCGAAAAGGTATTGTATGGGCGACATATGGGCCAAATTTGGTGCTTTTGGAAGAATCTGAACCAAACAGTCCCTTTTATGCCCTAACATCCCGGACTAAATAGAATCTGTTCTATACTAAAATAACGAAAACGTACTGTTATACGATCACTTTCTAAATGACACATCCGGCAAACACTTGATTCGAATTCAGTAATCCTCAAAATACAAAGTCCATGGCTAACCTCTTCCGAAAATTGAACCTATCTAAATAATCCTATTGGCAATATTTAGCATTTCGGATTCGAAATTAAAGGGCAATTGATGCTCTTTCTTTGGTCTGCATTTTGTGGGGATTTTAAGAGCATATGTCTCATCAACAACTCACTTTGTTTGACGACAGTGCGGTAACCTCATTTTCCAAAATGGCAGAGGATCTTACCTGGCCTGGAGATGCACAATATTCATGACGAATCTACTTACATAATACGTTTAGAACTGCACTGTCTTTTGCATAGCCAAACAGGTGACCAGTTTGATCGAAGTTCCTCGCTTGACACTCTATTGTGCCTCCTGCCATTGCCCTTGTGACTAAAAACGTCGCACTGTCATTTCGAAACTGCAAATTGGGACTAAATGGTATATGATCGGTGGTAGTGGTGATGTTAGGCCCTTCAGTGGTCCAATGGAAATCCGGAGTGGGATTGGCGTTATTGGTGATACAGTATACAGTATTTCTTCTGCCTGCACTAACGTTGATAGCGTTTTCCCCACTGTCTCTTCTAGATGCAACAACCAGCGCAGAACTTACAGGGACTGTAAACAACGATAAATGAATACAAATGAATAACGAAAATAAAATATTTTGTTATAGCAGAGATAATATTATTGAAACGAAACTTTCGCCTTCTGTCTATTTACCATATTTCATTATGAATTTTAGTCGATAACTTTCTAGGCAAATTTTAGGGATACATGCATCTATTTATCATGAGAAACAATCAATACATGACACATAGGAATTTTTAGACGACCAGAATTACCTGGGTGCACCATTTTGAGTCAATATAGTTTTGAACTTATAGTCAGTGGGTTGGCATTTAATCACAAACCAACATGCTGGTTCTTTCTCTTACCTAGGACGGTGACAGTGATTTCAACCTCTGCCCCATTGTTGCATATATAAGTCCCCTCATCCCACTTTCTTGTCAAGTTATTGATCTCAAGTGAACCGCTGAGCCTGATCCGAACCCTGTCGTTGATTTTAACCAGAATTTTATCATCGCCAATTCCCTTCTTGAACCAAAATAAATCATGTTGTTCCTTCCGCAGACACGGTAGAATAGCAGACCCGCCTTGGATGTTCTGAACGACCTCTTGCTGGCTTGTTTTATGTGGATAAAGCAGCACACCTGTGTTTCAAATAATACAACGGTTGGATCTTAGCTCATATATATTATAAACTATATGGACGAAATAGCACATTTGCATCTTACACTGTAGCTATAGGGAACAGTATTTTGCTTAGTATATTGCACTATTTCGTGATCTAACATTGCTCGTGGACATGCAAACATAATCTGTGTCATATATTACTGTCCGTCCTTAAACGTTCGGATGGTCAGATAGATCTACTCTCGCCCCTCTCCATTTTCAGAAGGATATGACCAGTTCACCAATCATTTTATGGTACAGATGTAACAGAATGAAAGAGATGGTCAAGCGGGATATTGGACCATACAACACATGCACGTCTTGTCAGGATGCCCATGCCTTTCTGACTGTGTCCGCTGGATATATTCTCGCAATTCTTGAAGCTAGACTGGTACAACTTTCTACAATGTATAGTCGTTATTTAGTTGGCTTTAAATGAGTCCAATACAGAAAGCTATAAAGCTGAACAGAAGTATTCACTACCATATAATTTGTGGATGGTCCTCCCCCAAATTTAGAAAAGTTTGAGAACGTTTGAAGGGTTTCTTTAGCGGGAAAATTTCAGTGTCAAAATGACCAATCTCCAGCTCAGCACAATTATACTGAATATTGAAGTCAGATCTTGAATATTAAATTCCGATTTAGTCCGATACGTAAAACACTTATTCAAACGTTGGGGGATACTTGATAATGCCCCCACTTAATAGGAATCACTTTCTCCGTCCATCCGTATGCTCAAAATTGTTCGGATGATATCTCATGCTTGGTATCATGTCGGTGTGCACTGTCAGGTTTGTTGCCTGTTTCGATGATTTATCCAAGTTACGGCCCTTTATCTTCCACGGACATGTACATTCGTGCCCGGTGTATTTCCTGACTACTTGTCGAAGAATTTTTATACTCACCTGATGAATAATACCTATTATGAAGATGCACTGTCGTGATTCAACCCTTGTGTGGTCATACATCCAAGCAATCTCTGATTCTGTGCTGCGTTTGATTTCCTGACTAGGGATCCCAGTTTCCCTGGCAGTTTGCGTAGACATATGCACAGTCTCATCAGTAAACTAGAGAGTTATCATAATTATTTAGCGAAAGACTCTTTCAGGAGATCTTCACCTTGACTGGCTATGAGACGGGCAAGTCATGCAGCGCTGTAGCAGGATTGATCTCTGTACGTTCAACCGAAGTTACATGTACCGATCAGACAATTATGTTTAAATGGCATCACAGCTCCCGAGCTAGCGTATCTAACTCGGCTTAAACCGGTGCTAGGGTCCGTGTGGATACTTCATAACCTCCACATGAACAGCTTCTACATAAGCGCGCCTGAGATACTAAGGCCGTATCCACCGTATTCTCGAAGATGAATGTGAAGAGCCGAGGGAGGCTTTCCTGTAGAGTCATATGGTCGCTCTTTAGTCGCCAGACGTCGTCAATTTTTCCTACCTCTTGCATATCGCTCATATAAATGACCGATGCAAGTCATGAGAATCCGAAATAATAACTCCGGATACATGTCCGATAATTGATCTGCCGAGAATTGACCGGACAACCCTGGAACTGATATGAAAGACGGAGCATCTTACGCCACTCCCGGCATCTATGGCAGAGCATATATCCATCTGCTGACTAACTCTCCAGTCGTGCGAAGACGGGTGAGCCGCTTGGACTGGATACGTCCTGAATTAACTCGACAGATCATGTTTGACGGATTGTTGGCGCATCCAGGATAACATATCATGCGAATGTGTACTGAACTCGACAAATGTTTTCCGAAATCAGAACTGGCATCATTTGGCCTTAGGTAAGTAATGATCAGTAATTAGGATATAAATGACCGAACATCTGAGTTGGCGTAATGTTGACGACCACTGTAGAATGCCATTTGAATCACTGAACAAATGAACGTACAGCATTATGGGGATATCAGTTAATACCAATACAAAATCCGTGGAAACTTGTCAACGTTGCCTATTTGCAGTTAGCATATATGCGTTTAAGATATTGCATGCGACATAAAATAAAATTCAATATTAAGGCGATGAGAATCCTTTCAATCTCTTTGAATACTTACATAGAATCAGCAAGGGTTTTACCAAAAGCATCTTCAGGCAGCCAAACGTGGCTTGTGAGATTTATGCGGTCTCTCTTCACCCAGATACCGCCTGTTTTCTAAGCTTCCTGTTGGAATTAATTGGAATTAATCTAGTTGATGTAAAATCGGCAGCATTCGAAACTAGGAGACCGATTACTTAATGCTGTTCAGGAAGAGCAGAAGATTAGTCCGTTACTCTGTTTGCATAATTATTTGAAATTATTTCCATTATAACTCAATTAAAATGTTCGAATATGTCAGATTTATGAGTCTTATTATAATTTTAATAACTGTATCTAGTTGCTTGGTCCCGGTGGGCAGGGGATTCTATCTCGTGTGCACGACATAGCTCCTATCTCGTGCGCACGACATAACTCCTATCTCGTGCGCACGACATAGCATTACCAATTTTTGTTTCCCACATATCCCCTGCGCGCTTTCGTATGAAGCGGACAGTGATTGCATAAAAGAAGTGATTTCTTGACTAAAAGAACCAACATTCCGCATGCATTACAATGTGGATATTAACAACATAATGAACAAGTTTGTTCATCTATTCGTATCCATTCGTTCTGGCGCGCGTCAAAATGGATGTCAATGCCATCTTTAGGTTGTGATGACCGTTGAACGTAACGTATTGTTTCGAACAATTATATTTCCTGTTCTTTATTATCAGAAACCTTTCCAATAATTTCGCAAGAAATATATGAGGGCTAAGATGTGCTGTTCTGTTTCAAATCAAATTCTTTCGGGAATATTATAGAAAGGACCGAGAAGTGCGTATCGCATGCACAGTGGTTTGAGGCTGTGGGCTGTGGTTTTTGGTTTGAAGAAGCCTGAGATCTACTAGGAGAGAGGCAGAACCCCCCCAAAAGGTTTAGTTTTCGAGCTAATCATCCCATCGTACAAAAAGGAACAATATGTCCTAAAATGACAGTGAACATCATGTTTTGACCTATTGTCCTCACTTTGGGGTGTGCTATCATGGTCAACCATCATCTCGAGGCGCCCACATATTCTGTGAATTCACATTCCTGAGTTTGGTTTTGGGGGCAGTGATACATAATATAATTTTGAAGTAACTTTACCAGAACTTATTGATAAAATGTATATGATGGGTAATCCTCACATGTATTCGAGCACAACTGATGCAGTTTATACAAAATTTCTTTCGATATATATATAAACTACACCAACGTGACAAGATATTTTGAATGTCATGAAAAGTTGTTTGTGTATTTTGAACATCTTTTTCATATTTCCACCAATTGCTTCCATCGAATTCCTAGTTACAAGAATGTGATAAGTTATCGTACGATAATTAGAGTTCGAATTTGCCGATTATCAAAAAATCTATTGAAATTAGCGTTTTGAATGTTCCCAAACAACCATACGTGTATCTTACCTGTGTGACCTTGGCTGAATCACAGCCTGATTGGAGGTAGTGATATACCTCCTGAAAATCTCTGATACCCTTGAGAGTACAGACACGAAACCTTCCACACATATATATTCTAAAATGCAAACTTGCGATGTTTGCTGTGATGACGTCATAGTAACGTTATAGATACAGAAAACAATTTCGATCGATTTTTATTACATTTTCATTTACAATTATACTTGTTTTACATTTTATGCATTTCGTTTGAGCACTTTAGTATAAGAGAAAAACACAAGGATTCACCAAAACTCCGTCTAATCTTGTTCCCCATCTCCCAAATGAGTTTTCAAAAAAAACCTAGAGTACCGTACCGGAACTTTACATTGTAAACATGCTGTAATAATTGCCAGTATTTGAAAATACATTCCATTGCTCTTTATTAGTCAACAATATGTTCCTATCTTGAAGCATTCTGTCATTGTCCAGCATATTTCAATCTAAATGTGTACTTCGAGGGCAAAGACATTCTTCAAATGAATGAGGTATAAGGTACTTAAAACCCTCACCCATAATCCATCAGGCTCATATGCACCACCATTTGGCATAGACGATAAATGATTCAGAAATAATATTTCGTCGTTTAGAGTTTTATTAATATGTACTTTATGGTTCAGAAAATGCTGTAAATTATGAGAGACGAGAGAAGTCGGCCATTATAACTTAAAATTTGATGGTTCAAACGAAAGGTTATAGAAAAGAAGCTCTAGCTTGGCATGAGCCTGTGTAAACTGTCGAGAAGTGCGGTCTCAACAAATATGCACAGAAAACAACTCGCTAAGTGTGTATCGGTTCAAATGACCCTTGAATACTATTCCGGATTTACCCAATCAAAAATCTGCTGAGAGATATGTCTATGGGCTGAAAATAAAACCAGCGCCGGAAAACCTAGAGCTTAACAAATATGTTGTCTTAGGTACCACAAAGCCCAAAAATTAACTAAAAGGACCAGCTTTAGATGACCCTTCTTGTCGTCATATCAGATTCTTCCGTGCGGCTCTGCACAACACGTGAGCTGTCAGATTATGCAGTTCAATGTTCCCACCACACATCGCTCAGTGTGAAACACACGCCCTATGCGTGAAGTTACATTTTATTTTCGGTTTCTCATTCGCCCACTCGCTTTAATGATAAATGTGATGTTGGAAAGTGTGACATTGACAAAGATATGTATGAAAATTGATGTAAAAAAAATCCACTGAATTGACATAATTGACGAGAGAAATTGATAGAGCGTGGGTATACCATTGATAGAGCGTGGGTATACCATTGATAGAGCGTGGGTATACCATTGATAGAGCGGGGGTATACCATTTGCGGGATTATACGAAGCGTCTCAAGAATCTCAGAGACGTGGAATTCACGCTCATGAGAAATAGGGAAACTTCCACTGATTGGACAAAAGTATAATCACCATTTTCTACAAAATATATTGGTCTCAAGATCATGGGTTCTTGGACCATACGTTATGGCTCATTGCATCCGTATGCTTTGTATGGGATCTATGCCATGGTATTACAGGACCAACCCGTGCAAAATTTATGAGCTACTATCTTGCCCATGTGACAATGACATTTTTCGTCTGACGGGCTGTTTGCAATAGATGTGCTCATCCAAACAATGTTTTCCAGGACAATATCTCATTCATTGGTCAGATGTGTGACTCCATGTGTTATTCGAGTAATATGTATTAATTTAATATACTTTGGGGGGAGATAAATGCAGTCAACATTCAGTAGGCCGCCGTCATCCATATATAATTTCCAAGTACTACCTAAAGTTATTATATGTATATTATACGCAATACCAAATTTCAAGTAGGTATACAATAAAATATAAATAAACACAAGCCAGTCTTTCGCGGAGGAGATGCTGTCCCTTCATTCAAATAAATTTCCATCCGTTTTCCACAGAATAATGTTCGTCAACCACGAAAGAATGTCGACCACGCGTATCGTGTGTGTTCATGTAAAAACCATGGGGTTTGTATGAGATTATCTATATTCATGTTTCCAGGGCGACCGCACGCAGATATATGGGGACAACATACGGAAATACCTTCCTACCACAAGAAAGAATAAAAATAGCCACGCGGAATATTTTTGCACCTGGGCGTGATTAAATTTTGAAAATGGGGGGAGGGGGGTCTGGCCGCTCGTCTATACAGGTCACAAACAACTAAATAATCGCCTTACTTAATATGTAGTAAATTGGCAGAGCACATATTCCCTAATATTCGCCGTCACAAATCACCCACCAACCCAGGTAGCCTGGTCTTTCCGCCCAAACATATGGAAAATATAGCATACATTCCCCACCATTTTTTCGAGATAGACCGCCAGAAATAGGGTTATCCAGCCGGAAATAATTACGGCAAATTTCGGAAGTAGCCAATCAAACTGGCCCAGATATTTTTTCGATTAAAATATGAAAAGGTGATTTTGATATATTTGAGAGTCAAATATTATAAAAACATTTTAGAATACGTCACAGACCATTTTTGGCCCAATCAGTTATAATGACCAATCAATGTTCGCCGGAAGTCAAGTCCTGATAATAATCTTACAACCAGAAACTTCAATGGAGGTTCGTGACCTACAGGTATGAAAGCATACTAAAATGGGGTAAGAATCATACCTCTGACCTACAGGCCAAGACTGGTTATTCACGAAATTTCAACGTACTTCGCGCTACACACGATACCGCCAACATCGTCTTACCGCAACCTCTGCCAGAGAAGTGAATTGTTTTCAATATTTTTTCCAGTCTCTGTTGCGAGGAATAATTGAAGGCCAGTGGTAGGTGATTGGAGTATGGTATGTGTTTGGTTCCGCTGTGAGTTTGATTTTAACCTAAGGCCTAATAAGGAGTTGCTAAGAGGGACTATTTGGGTGCCTGTGCACCGCTTTCTGAAAGCAGAGAAAAAAGCCAAAATTATGACATCATTTGTAGGAGCGCGCATAACTCAAAATTTCAATGGGCGACCCCCCGTCAAGAAGTCTGTCCGGTTGTAGTACTTGAATTAAAGTACTTCTGGCCGAAATATGGAAGTCGAGACTTAATTAATCAATCGAGGAGATGCAATTACGCTAACAGTTTTTAACATTGCCGCCAATGTAAATTTTAAATTTTGGAGCGAGCCTACAAAATTACATTTTCAATTTAATTATTTTTTAGAACATTTTAGGATACGATGTCTGACAATCATGGAGGGTGGGCTAGTGAACTTTCCTGTACTCCTCCAAAACGACAAAACAGAAGAAGCGGGAACTTCGTGACTTTAAAGCTTATCATATTGGGGTCATTTTAGGCCTGGGCCGAGCAGGGGATCATGGGTAAATTCAAAAGGCGGCCGTGTGGTATCTCAGATATTCGTTTTTTCAGCCAGTTCTGTCCATTTCTTCGAATTTTTCTGGCCTAAAAGGACTAGAAAGTATTTTATTGGGCAAAAGTAGTTATTCTCTACTTTATTTGGTAGTTTATGAAAGAAAAATCGGAAAATTAAAATTCCGAAAAATCGACCAAAAAACTAGTCGAGAAATGGCTGCCGAGATGACGTTACTCGACGTCATCATAGCGTTCATCTTAAACTTTGTTACTCTTTCGAGTAGAGCTTGAACAAAAGATACTGTGTGTTATGTTGCAGCGCTCTAGCCTTATGGATAGCGAAAATATATGGGTTGACTCCCTCCCCCCCCCACCCCTCACCTGCGATACACCCCAAATCTTCCAGACCAGATAGTGTTAATAAAGGGACATCCAGTTATTGAACTCGTAGAAACCTCGCTCAGTGATAAATAATTTTATTTATATAAAACTTTTTATATTGGAGTAAGAGATATGTCAGAAATTATTGAATATGATGATGTAATATCGAGAAAATGATTTGTTCACCAAGGGTTGGAATGATTCGCGTACATAGTTCCGGTTACAAGGATATTGTCATTGATTCAATTTTTTTTTACAATGCCATGGATTGATCAATCTTTCTTAAAGTCGGTTTACACCTGTTGTAGTAGTTGTGAGACGGTCCCTTATTCACCGATTTCAAGTTATGAACGGCGCTTATTTCGTTGATTCGGAATTGACATCTCTATAGCGCCATTATGCTGGTCAGTTAACATTTATCGCAAATCACTAGATATTTTATTTGGCCATTTAGCAAGATTCTGTCACTTAAATAAATACTGAATATACCGCCTAAACCCACCTTATTTCGCGCAGATTTACTACTGAAAAAATCGCACTTGTTTTTCGACTCGGTGTCAATTTGTCATTGCACAGTACCGGAAGTATTACGTTGCCGAATTGGCCGGAAAAGAAACAATGCAGGTCGGTTGTTTGACATTCATTTCAGTCCACGGAAACAGACGTTCCAATAAACCTAAAAAGTTTTAATCGGATGCTTTACTTCAAGAAATATCAGGCATTAATTAGGAAAGTGATCCGCAACTCCCCGTGATTCGGAACTCCCCCAAACACTGTATAATAAACTAGATCACCGACGTTTGGATGCTATCGCGCGCATGTTCACTCGGAACTTCGGAACCAATTAGAGGACTACAGTATATAGGTGACCTGGTGATGTGCGATATGTGACGTGTGGCATGATCGGTGAATTTCGATCACTGGGGATGATTTTGGCCTTTATTCACTTGGCCTAACTAGCCTATGTTTATGTATACTATGATTTCTTTGTTTGTTGTGGAACAGGTCTTTGGATTATGGAGGCGGAAATGTTTTAATGGACGACGGCTGAATATTGAATGACGGACTAAATGCGTGTATTTTTGACCGTGATATTATCGTATGCATGTGCCGTCGCCAGGGAGTCATGTTGGGGAGGTATAGGGAGGCATGGTTTTTTTGTATGAGGAGGCGTGTCATGTGAGCTAAGAAAACTCTGTACAGTTATGCAAAATACCCCAAACAATGCCTGCCTAGCGAGTGATCATATTCCCGAAGAATCACCGGTCAAAAGGTAAAGGCAGTGTCCTCGATCCCCACCCCCTGACTATGACAGCGTGACGGTCACGCCACTTACCACATAGCCTAAACGACTCTCTCAACCCCCAAAAACTTCAACACTATAAAGTCAAAGTCCAGAATGTGCATGCCGAGGACGTCGTCACCAGTTACCGTTATAAGTCGGTCCTGACACCACGACAACACCACAGTCTGGCTAAAGAGCGTGGGATCTTTACATAGAACTAACACGCGTTACTAATCTCTGTAACAAGCCTCCTTACGCATGCGCTGACGTCACAGGTCATAATACAACGGCCAGGACACTAGTCGTACTCTATCGCGTTACAGTGGGAGAGCGTTTCCAAGGACCTCCCGCATGACCCTATTCACCTAAACACACCTCTCTACACCTTCCGAACAATCGTCAATATCGAGTGCGCATGCTCGCCGATGACGTCAAACTGACAAGTCGACCATGATACCACCCCAATCCTACTCTACAACGTTAGGGTTTCCCAAGCACTCCCACACGACACTAGTTGCCCCAACCCATCCTCTCTACGCATCTCTAACAGCGAGTACGCATGCCCTCACGGCCCCACACCATTCGATGTGTAATCAACGGTGTGAGAGCGCTCCATAGAACCCTAAATCGATCATAGTCTCCCTGAAATCCTCCCACCATTCACAGACGAATGCCCAAGTTTTCGAGGCGTGATTTACAATGAATGAGGCGAGGTTTTAAATCTATAATTTTACTCACCAAGATCAATGTTGAGTCTCGGCTACTAGATGCATTGGGAGTATCTAATAGATACGCTAAAGAATTTCACAATTATAGCAGTGGAAAGTCTTCCTCAATCATATGCATGTAAGATTTCACCCCAGCATAGTTGACAGAGAACCATTTAAGTTATGGGCACCTTTTAAACGTTATCGACAACGTTTTGATGAGTGAAGAAAATTCACAAAGGTAATTCTACAAATAAGCGCCCATCATAGATTGATGATATCCCTAAAGGGGTTAAAGTGACATCAACAAAATGTTATGAATACCTGTTGAGACACATACTAGTGAGTGGGGTCCATCTTGTGGACGTACAGGTCAAATAACTGTGGAATTGGGTGTACATTGAGGTTTGGAGCCACATGAAAAATCACGTCATATATGTAAAAAGCAATTACAAGCGTCTGGTCCGTCATTCATAATTCAGCCGTCGTCCATTAGAGAATATCCGCAGTAGTATACATAGGGCAAGTAGAGTAAATAGCGCCTCACTGCGCATGCGCAGAACTTGGTGTGACGTCACAATGGGGCGTGTGCGCATGCGTGAGTGATGTGTGGTGGAAGGTGGGACCAAGATGGCGGCCAGTATTTGTGTCGTGTGTGGTGTGGGTCCAAGATGGCGGCCAGTTTTTGTGTCGTGTGTGATAGGAGGCGGACGAAGATGGTGTTGGTCCAAGATGGCGGCCAGTTTTTGTGTCGTGTGTGGTAGGAGGTGTGAGCAAGATGGTGTGGGTCCAAGATGGCGGCCAGTTTTTGTGTCGTGTGTGATAGGAGGTGTGACCAAGATGGTGTGGGACCAAGATGGCGGCCAGTTTTTGTGTCGTGTGTGGTAGGAGGTGGGATGAAGATGGTGTGGGTCCAAGATGGCGGCCAGTTTTTGTGTCGTGTGTGGTGTGGGTCCAAGATGGCGGCCAGTTTTTGTGTCGTGTGTGGTAGGAGGTGGGATGAAGATGGTGTGGGTCCAAGATGGCGGCCAGTTTTTGTGTCGTGTGTGGTAGGAGGTGGGATGAAGATGGTGTGGGTCCAAGATGGCGGCCAGTTTTTGTGTCGTGTGTGGTAGGAGGTGGGACCAAGATGGATGGGTCCAAGATGGCGGCCGTTTTTTGTGTCGTGTGTGGTTGCATGTACTGACTTGGTTCTGGGGTTTTTCCATCCCGGTTGTGCGCAGGTGTATGACGTCACTTCCGGTCTGCGTGAATCGGGCGTGACCTGGGACTATGGGATGCATGTACTGACTTGGTTCTGGGGTTTTTCCGCGTGACCTGGGACTATGGGATGAATGTACTGACTTGGTTCTGGTTTTTTTCCCGTTCAAGATCTGACTTACCTGACCTTTGACAGCCAATCAGAAGCGAGTATTTTGACCTCGTCTGCCTGTATGGAATGCATGTACTGACTTGGTTCTGGGTTTTTTCCATCACGGTTGTGCGCAGGTGTATGACGTCACTTCCGGTCTGCGTAGTTCCTTCACCTTCAATATGATACCTCACTCGACCTCATTGGACCACTAGGGGCTCTCCTAGCTCCAAAAAAGGCTATTTTCATACCCTTTTGGCCGCCGCGCATGCGCAGAATACCGATAGTTCAACCCCACACCCAGTCCATTAAACCCCCCTTCACCTCACCTTCAATTTGATACCTTACTCGACCCCATTGGACCATTAGGGCCTCTCCTAGCTCCAAAAACGCTATTTTCATACCTTTCGGCCTTCGCGCATGCGCAGATTCACCCTAATTCAAGCCCACACCCAGTCCATCAGATGCTCCTTCACGTCACCTTCAATTAGATACCTCACTCGACCCGATTGGTCCATTAGGGACGCCTCTAACTCCAAAAAGGCTATTTTCATAGCCTTCGGCCTTCGCGCATGCGCAGAAAATTCAAAATAGCCTTTTTTGGAGTTAGGGCAGCCCCTAGTGGTCCAATCGGGTCGAGTGAGGTATCAATGTGAAGCATTTCACGTCAGCTTCCATTTGATATCTCACTCGACCCACTACCTCCAAAATAAAAAAAAATGAAGATTGATATCATGATATCAACCTTCAAAATAGCCTTTTTGGGGTTAGAGGCGTCGCTAATGGTCCAATCGGGTCGAGTGAGGTATCTATGTGAAGCATTTCACGTCAGCTTCACTTTTATACCTCAATCGACCCACTACCTCCAAAATAAAAAAAAAAATGAAGATTGAAGATTGATATCATGATATCAACCTTCAAAATAGTCTTTTTGGTGCTAGGGGAGCCCCTAATGGTCCGATCGGGTCGAGTGAGGTATCAATGTGAAGCATTTCACGTCAGCTTCAATTTAATACCTCACTCGACCCACTATCTCAAAAATAAAAAAAATAAAAAAAATTTGACCTTGACAGTGTGAAGATTTTTTGAAAAAAAAATTTTTTTTTGGAAAAAGGATGATGGGAGCTGGTGTTATTTTTGTGTGCTTTTGGAAAGAAGTTTTCTCTTCCGGAAAGATGATTGGCTCTGAAAAGAGCCTTTGATAGTGTGATACGACACATATTTTCTCCTCCTCCTCCTTCTTCAATGGCCTCCATCGTGTCGATTTCTTCATTCTGTTGTCTTTGCAATCGTCTATCTTCTTCTGTGCGTATATTTTGCCGAAGTTCATCTGTACTGCGTATTAACGTAGCTTCGTCTTCTAGCACCCTTTGAAAACTTGTGGTTATCGATATTCCTCCTCCTCCTCCATATTCTTCGCTGATAACTTCTTCTCTGTGTTCTGTAACCGCAGCGGCGGCATATCTCGGGTCCCTACGCGGATGATGTGTAAACAGCGCTCGTCGTCTGGAACTCATGATTGTCTTTGTGAATAAATGTCAAATATACACGTTTATTTATAGTTTAATGTGGGTCCAAGATGGCGGCCCGTTTTTGTGTCGTGTGTGGTGTGGGTCCAAGATGGCGGCCCGTTTTTGTGTCGTGTGTGGTAGGAGATGGGACCAAGATGGATGGGTCCAAGATGGCGGCCAGTTTTTGTGTTGTGTGGTGTGAGGTGAGTGTCAGTCAGTGCAAGATACATGTGGGTCCAAGATGGCGGCCAGTTTTTGTGTCGTGTGGTGTGAGGTGAGTGTCAGTCAGTGCAAGATACATGTGGGTCCAAGATGGCGGCCAGTTTTTGTGTCGTGTGGTGTGAGGTGAGTACAACATGGCGGCCAGTGTCAGTCAGTGCAGTGTCATTCAGTGCAAGAATAGGCTTGCCCGCTGTTATAGTGCTGTGTTACTTAAGCATAAAAATTTCCTATTTTTTTCGATAAATCCGTTTCAATTTTCACGGAATTATGATAACACTGTAATCCATAGTTTACACGTATTTGTTTAGCTAAGAAAATCAATTTTATTTCCAATGTACCTGGTGTTTTAACATGGATAAATAGATGGTAGTGTGGCGAAAATTTAAATTATTACCTACTCAGTACATATTATGGTTAATTTTAAAATTAGTTCGATTTGCAGAATGTAAACAAACACCCACATTCTGAAGCCTCACTAACACAGCCCGCTTTGTTTATTTTTGGTGTTTTATCGTGCGCGAATGAACTATTTCTAAATAATTTCATGACGAATTCTCCTAAGGTTAGAAAGTACAGATATTTTATGATTTAGTCCTGAAGTATCAGCTCGTAAGATGTTCTAATTGTTGAGATATTAATTTGTGAAGTTTGACAATTTTCTGTCTTCGAGCTTCGGAATTGATAAATTGTCTTTGTAACGTCTTATTGTGACATCATGGCATTATTGTTGTTTTGTGACACTGTGGAACTGTAAAAATTCCATGAATGGAAAAGAATGCCTATCAAACCTACGAGTATTGAACTGGTCCAAATCAACAATGGCTGACGCCAATATTTAACCCAGAGAATGACACCCAAAACAGAAAATGTTTCAAACAGATAGTTCTACAGAATGTTGTTTGCTAATATTTTGAATGAATATTATAATAATTGCAATAGCTTACCTGATAAAAGAGTTTAGTCCAGATGTATACCATATATCCCATACTCCCGGGTGTTTGATGCATATCTGTGGCTGTTTTTTTCCTAGGTGGGTATAACACACCATGAAGCCTTCATCACCATGCATTCGTATGCTAATCGAAATTCACAGATATTTCCTTCGGTATATAATCCGGCGCACACGAGAGATATCAGCTGAGCTAACGGCCTCAATTGCCTGACAGCTCTGTTGTTGTTTCAGCGCACACGGTGAGCAAAAGTTTCAAGAAATTGATTTCAGTTCCCGCATAACGTCTTCTTCAAGTCCATTTTGAAGAGTCGAGCGTATGAATCGAGTCAAAATAACATGCTGAGCTGTTTGGCTTGCGTTCACACACTGCTCGCGAGACGAAATTAGTTTGATATTTTTTCCCCCGCCTCGCGGTTCAGCCAATGAACTATAAGAAAAACATATGTGTGTGCATATTAATAAACCACGGGCGCCTAAAAAATGAACACATTTCATTACACTGTAGCGAATTGTAGCCAGTGCACCTGTGAGTCAGTGCGTTTTCATATCCACCTCAAATTGACACGGAGAATTTCGTTACCATAGCCAGTAAATTGTAAGTTTATTGCTGAAAGAATTGATATTCCATAAATTCCTGCGGGAAATAGGAAGTACACATATTTTGAGATATATTTCTCAAGACAACCTTGTATTCATTGAAAATATAAATCGGCGAGTAGTAGACGAAGGGAAAATTGGAAAGTACTGACCATGCCCCAGAATACTTCATATGCATATCACGGCATTAAGGCCTATGCAAGATGTAATCTACATCACAGTTTAGTAGTATAAAAAGCGCAAGTCCTTTTGACCTTCCCCCTTTCCAAAGAAATAAAATCGGCTCTATTTTACAGGAGTATATACGCAGGTCACGTGGGTTGTCACGTCACTTCCGGGTTTTCACTTTCGAACCCAGAAGAGTTCCAATTTTTTCCCTTAGACGTCCGTATGTTCATCCTCCAAACCCACAAGAGTTCCAATGTTCAACCGCCGGGGTGTTTTCCCGCCCCGCCCCAGCGCCCCGCAGCGCGCGCGCGCGCGTCATCCCGCGTCATCCTCGGCAGTGCGCGCGCGGACGCATGTCAGGTCAAAGGGTCACCTCCAGGTCAGACGGTCCAATGTCCAATGAGACAATGTTGCGGCATCGCTATAGTCAGAGCTTGAGCACAAAAAAGGGGATTCTAGATGAACCTGGGAAAGATGGGCAGTTCCATGTGGACCAATCAGCGGTCGAGAAAAAGAGCCAATCAGCGGTCGAGAAAAAGAGCCAATCAGCGGTCGAGAAAAAGAACCAATCAGCGATCGAACAATCAGCCAATCGAATTGGGGTATTCACGGTGTGCTTTCGCTGACGTCCGCGCCTACATTTGGGTTCTTGTACACCCGGGTAATGTTTTTCTGGACATGGATGGGTTACCTTTGGCTCCATTCTAGGCCACTGATTGGCTAATAGAACTTATAGTCATAATCTATACGTGTTGGACGAGTCTCTTCACTCACCGTATACACGTACCGCAATGAAATGCCCGCTCCAAACCTAGACCAAAAAACACGTACTTGGTCTGTAGGCTGATTTCATTGGCTCTCTATTTTTACTTTTGTGCTCTTGCATTCTAACCTTGATGGGTTACCTAGCACTGATAGTCATAATCGATACGTGTTGGACGAGTCTCTTCACTCACCGTATACACGTACCTCAATGAAATGCCCGCTCCAAACCTAGACCAAAAACACGTACTTGGTCTGTGGGCTGATTTCATTGGCTCTCTATTTTTACTATAGTGCTCTTGCATTCTAAACTTGATGGGTTACATTTTGGTCCCATCCTACACCACCGATTTCAGTTTGACTGAATCTCCGCATTGGGCATTAATGCATCAGGAATAAAACACACAAGACAGGGTTTTTTGGTGAGATCTCATTTTTTTTTTATTCATTGAACAACAACAACGTGAAAACTCAAGCCCAGAACAAGGGGCTTGTCATTAACTGAAGCCCAGAACAAGGGGCTTGTCATTAACTGAAGCCCAGAACAAGGGGCTTGTCATTAACTGAAGCCCAGAACAGCGGGCGTATGTACATTGAAATAATTCAAGCCCAGAACGGGGCTTGTACATTGAAATGATGGGCGGCCCAGTCATAGGCGAGTACATCGCGGTCCTCGGCCTGGGGGTACTCGTCAAACATCTGTACGATGGTAGATAAGGGTCTTCCCCGGCATCGATGGTACAGGTAAAACAAGCAATATTGTCCGCACGCGCCACTGGTCAGGCTTTGCAACGTTTGACTGTTCCAACACCACGTCTCTGTGCCTTGATCCATGAAGTCTGTTAAATCGGGATGGAGGGGTGGCAGGCCGTACGGGTCAAAGTATTCCCCCTGCTGTTCTGTCAAGTACACGGCCACCCAGAGTTCACCGGGTCGATCCATCGGGTCCGTGTTGAGAACGTAAGCAGCCGGATACATACGGTCTAATGGAAACACATCTCGGGCGAACACCCCTTGAAAGACCCTACGTGTCTCTGGGTCATTCTCCAGCACGGTGGTTATCTGGTCTGTATCCAGTTTAGGTGGAGAAGTCACACAGGACGTTGCGCGCCTTGTCCACTTGAATGATGTTGTCAAACTCGGCGTAGCAGATCACATTGACGTTGCTCCGGAGGGCTCGTTGAAAGTGGATTTCCAACCGTAAATTGCCTTACTTGGCCAGGGCCAGCTGATGGTCGTTCTCTAAGGTGGGGTCAGATCGAAACAGAACAACGTGTATCCGTTCCCGTAGTCCTCCCGACTGATCATATTCCCTTCGTCCTGGTTTATTTGACCGGTGGCTGTAAACAGGCTCTAATAGGCTCGAATGAAATTCCTCCGCCCAAAGTTCGGTGTTAAGGCCGTGGCTGGCACCTGTTGTCCATCCACATGCAGGGCCACAAAATTGATGCCGAAATGTTTAAAGTCAAACGGATTCTCTGGGTAGGCTCCGCTGAAACTGGTATTTTCTACACAGGCCAGGATCAATCGCTTGGGTAGTTCCCCAGGAACAGGTTTTCTTTGTTGGCGCCCATATTTCCAGCAGGCACAGAGAACACTTTGGTTTGCACACGTCGGATAGGGTACTGGGCTGGTTTTGTTTCCAAGGCTTTCATGTGTCCCAATTGAACGGCCGGATTCGGTTTCACTTTTCGGACATACAGGACTGCGTCTTGGATGACAATCTTATAGTCCGCTACATGCCCCTCTACGTTAGTGGCCATCAAGGCGAAGGTCGGAGGCGCCCGTCTCAGTCGGATTTTGATGGGGATCTTGTTCAAGAGGTACCGGTCTTGCATGAACATGTCTGCATGCAGTCGACCCATCATATCCACCGAGGCACTGTTCGCAGTGAAAGCCTTCCGTTTGTTATATCCCCCATTGTCCGCCGTGTCCATGTGCTCGGCCGTGTCCCTGTAGAATAAAAGCGGTTGTCAGCTGAGATTTTTTAGCCTCTCGGCCATACGACAACAGTGTCTCGATGTAGGCTCGATAGGGGTACGTGTTGGTGGAGTCACTGATGAGTTTGTCGCTGAGAAAAATATCCACCTGCTGAAACATCGAGTGCAGCCAGAGATTCGTCGGGCCCACCGTTGCTTGGTCAGCGATTCTCGTGCCAGCTCCATTGACCACCTTGGCTTTCACATACAAGTAGGTATGGGCTAAATCCACATAGGCCGTATCCGCATTACTGATGGTGACCTCGATGGGCCCGGTTTCGTTGATGCTGGAGAGCGGGAGATGCTCCACCCATAATCCTTGTTCGACACTGGTTTGTGTGGGCGGCACGGTCCACAAATCAAATTCACTGTTGGTGGAGGGGCAGGACTCGGCGTGGATTAAGGCCATGTTTTAAGAAAAGATATCCCGGGTCTTCCTGGATGTGCGTCGTCGCTGGGTCGGTCGTCGACTGGTGCGTGATCTCGGTGGGGCAGCTCTTTTATTCCCAACGGTGCGTTGTGCTTTGGCCACCAAGACGCCTCCCGCTTCTTTGGCCCGTCGTTTCAAGGCTTGTCGGGGTGCCGTACCCCCAAGACATCACCGGCCACTTGCAGTCCACTGCGTACCGCTTGTTTGCCGATTGCTTTCACCCCACGCGTCACCAAGGGCAGGAACGTTTTCACAATGCTGCCGAGTATGTTCCCCAGACCATGTCCTCGTTGCATGCGTGCACCGCTAAATACCGGAAAGCAACCCCCGGCCTGTTGGGCATAATAGTCGGCATAGCTGCGTGCATCGCACTCGTAAGGTACTTTCATTATGCAAAGTGGGGGGCACGTGCTTGTCGAAAATGAAGTGTCAGCACCACTTTTCCTCGTTCGAATGCCACCGGTCGTCCCGTGTCATCTCTTATATCCACCGTGATCGTGTTGATGTCGGTATGTCGTACGGGCAGGTACATGATATGGTTGAAACTGTGGGTGACTTGATCGCCATACGTCTTTTTAATGGGGACCACCCGTAACAGAGGTGTGTTGATATCGCCCACGATGTGGTTGTCCACCACGTCCGAGTAGACGTAGAGTCCGTACATACCTGACTTCATATCCATCGGCATCTCGCCATGGTGTTGGTTGGGACCAGCGAACGTCTGTAGATCGAAACCCAGCATTTGCTGTAGTGTAGGACTGAGTTTCACATTCACGGTATCGGTGACGGTAAGCTGTGCCTTGTCGTTGTGTACGTTGACATCGAAGAACACGTTTCTCTTGAAGCGCAAGGCTATCAGGCGTGTTGCACTATCCGTCACCCCCGTAGCGCCTTATCATGCATCAGTCTTGACAGCCCACCCATGAACTCTTTGGGGGTATCATATTGGCCTTCGGGCAGGGTGAGCCGGGTGTTTTTGCCTTCGTAGGTGACCTCGTACCACACTTCATTGGCTCGCACGTTGTACCACGAGTAAGGGTATTGGACATCCACGGGGGCACATTCCCACCGGCCAGGTAAATGTAACGGTTGCGGTAACTGGGTGACGTACTTGGCCACGGTGTTGTCAGGAAACACATCCAGCGAACTGTTACTGGGTAGGGTCAGGTAAAACATGGCGACTGAGCTGTCCTGCTGCTGCTGTTGGGTTTAATAGGTCTTCCAGGCCTTGGGCGGTTGTGTGCGGCGTCGTGTTCGTCGCGGTGACTTGCTACGTGTCACGGCTCTGGAGATGTGGGGTGTCTTGATCAAGGGTGTTTTTTTATAGGCGCGAAAAGAAAGTGCCCGTTGTGGTGGTGTTTTGGGGGGTGACTTCGGTTCCCATTCGGCTTCCCAAGAAGGTAGTGGGCCACTCGGTGATTGCTGGGTTTGCTGCATAAAGGCCCAGCGGTGGGGGTTCCCCACCAATTCCTGTGGTACATGCATGTCTTTCAAGCCTTGAGCGAAGACCTCCCATCCTCGAGGATCGGTGTGCGATCTGCGTTGACGCATCAGATCATTCACTAAATCCGTCATGTGGGTGCCGGGGACCACCTGATTCTGTACCAGGAGTTCGCCTTTATAATTCCAAGTCATGTTAGGATTCTGTTTCATCCGTTGTAATACCAGGCCAGCTTGTTTCTTGAACGAGGCAGGTACACTCTTCAGCACTTCGTCTTCCACCCACTGTGGGGCTGTGGGGGCTACCTCACCCGGCTGTTGGAGCGGTGCTCAGGTCAGCGGTCTGTCACGTGGTGGTGGTGGTGGTGGTGGTGGTGCTGCTGTTGCTGGGGTAGACAGGGTTTTGTATTGGTCCATGAACGTCATGTACCGTTGAAGCGTCTCATTGTACCGTTGTACTTTCTCACTGTCGCTTAACCCCGGTCTCTGTAAGATCTGCTGCATCTCTCCATCGAGGCTGTTTATGGTCTTCACCGTAGGTGGGACAGGGTAGGGTGATTGGAGGTTTTGCAGGAACCGTGGTTCGACGAGGACCATTTTTTTCGTGTGGTTCATTGTCGGCCAAAGAGTCCACCCAATACTGGACCCAACACAGAAGCGGCCAACGGTGCTAAGATGGCCCCGAGAAAGCCGCCTTTCTGTAACACCTTTTTCTTTTGTGTTTGAGGGACCCGCTTGTGGACAAGGGTTCGGAGACCTGTCTTATGCTTGGCCAACTTGGTCTTCTGAGCCGGAGTCAGTGGTACGTTGCCTTTTAACAGGTTGTACCCGATCTCGCACAGACAGCGTACAAGGTCAGGGTCCGCACCGCGTACAGTGGTTCGGACTAACTCGGGTGGGGCCGTCTTCAATACACGGAGCGTGGGAGCGTGCTTCCGTACTCGCACAGACATCCTGTACAACTAATGCTAGAACCCACAACTCTGCCCTTTTTATCCACCTCACAGACAAAGTCAACCCTGCTGTGGTATTCATTCTTTTTATTATTCCCATCATCAAACACACAAACCCCAGCTGGAGGCGCCACTGTGGGTGTGTTTACATTATTTTTGCATGTACACGTGGTGGGTCTCTCCGGGAAAGATGCCGGTCCGTAGTCGAAGGTGGTCAGGGGTGGCTTGCTTGAGGTCGAACAGCATATACCCGTGCTGAGGGGTTGTGGCATCTTTAAAGGCTTCCAACGCAAACGGTGTGCGGCCGGGATAGATCTGTCTCGCCAGGTGCAGCAGTTGAGTGGTATCTCTCGGGTTTTTGAAGACCACCAGGTAGTGGGCATTTAAGCTGATATTCCGATGTTCTTTGTTTTTACTGAACAGATTCTGCACAATGTAGATGATGCTGAGCCGTCGATGATGGCTGCCTTTGGTAAAGAGTTGGGTGACCTGTGCATCCGTCTCCGCCATGAGATCATCCAGAACCACCAAGGTGTCGGGTTCCAAATCGGCCAGGTTGGGTAGGCCTTCCACGAACGTGATGTGGGGCATTGCTGCATACGCTTCCTGCCATTCTCCGCAACACCACACGACTCTGGCAATGGGTGGAGTGATCATGCTGTCGGCGTGTTGAAGGAGCTTCCTGACGAAGTGCGTTTTGCCGGAGCCCGTCGGTCCTGCGATGACGCAAGTGAAGGGATGCTGCCACAGAGGGTCCATGGTTTGAGGTGTATCCGTTGTCGTGGTAACACGCTCTTGTAAATTTCGTACGAGTGAACTGGAGTGGTGGTGGGTACAACGTCGGTCGTCGTTGTCTGTTCACGTTCAGGGATGGTGCTGGGAGTGGGTACAACGTGGGTGGTCGTCGTCGTTGTCGGTTCACTGTGAGGGATGAAATCCGGTAGGTGTTCAGACGTAGTGGATGTACTTGGTGTAGGTGTAGAGCTCGACGTGGCTTGTACACAGGGTGTGGTGGTGGTGGTGACTGGGCTCGATACGACTGGTGCTCTCTGTAGACCGGTTTCGCTGGTGCCTGGTGTTCTCAGTTGGTTAAGTAACGTGCTAACATAGGTTACGTCGTAAAACACACCTGCGTACAACACACTCAGCAGGGTTAGCAATAGCACCCCAAAGCCCACTTGCGTTTTGCGCGTTTTGCGAGACGCTGTCTTCAGAGGCAGCTGCTGTTGGTCCATAGCACTGTGGTCGGATGTGGAATGAAGGAGGACGGCAGTGGTGTCTGGCTTTATAGTCGTTTCACCTGGTTGGCCGCGACCCAGGAATTGAAGGAACTGGGCCAACCTTGCCATTTCACGAAATGAAACAGTTTGCCACGTCGACGTTCCGTTTTCAAAATCTGCTCCACCGTGTAGTAGTCTTGCTGTGTTTTTACAACAGGCTGTAATTCCGTATCGTAAAACGTCCCCAGCAACGTTTCCCCTTGGAGATCTTCCAGTTCACAGACTCGCCGCTGTCGGGGTAGGCGCCGTTTAATCAGGAAGTGCTCATCGCTCCAGTTGGGCAAGTAACTTTTCTCGAACTTGCCCTTGACTTTACTGATGCGTACAGGGTCCCCGACCTTGAACATCTCCTTCGGTGCTGGTTGCGATGGCCTGGGTACAAGACACGCCGGACTTGGGCTTCATTGCGTTGGGTCACGGTAATGGGGGCTCTCTCTATACTTCGATGATAGGCTCGATTGTAACCCTTCACCCGTTTCGGGAGAACATCGATGTACCGCCTTGTATTCTTATAGGTGAAATATTTATACATGCGGCCTTTGAATGTCCTGTTGAACCTCTCCACCACGGAAGCCTTGGTCTCGTTGTGCGTATGGAAGAAAAACACCTTCTGTTTCTTGAGAAAGGCTTGGAACGGTCTGTTGAGGAATTCCGTGCCTTCGTCGGTTTGCAAATACAAAGGTTTGCGCCCGGTCTTGAAGATGTCTTTGAACGCCGCTATGAGATTTGCCCCCGTTTTCGTCCGGATGGGTACCACCCACGCATACTTGGATAGGATATCGATGCATGTCAAGATATACCGATTCTCATCGTTGTGTTTGGCAAAGGCGCTCATATCCACCAAATCCGCTTGCCACTGAGCATCTATTCCTCCCACGATGACGCGGTTCCGTAGAAAATGGCGACGGACAGATCGATGTAAGGTATAGGTGTCTTGTCTTCTTAACCAATCTCGAACTTGGGCACGTTGTATCCCCTGGGGTTTGGCCGCTCGATAGAGAGCCGACAATGCACTATAGGCTGCCGGACTGTCGGGACTGTAGTATAAGTTATCCAACACCTTCTCCCAGCGTTTCATGGTGACAAAATGATGATGGACCCTGGCTCTAATGTTTATTTATAACGGGTATATCTTGGGCCGGAGTTTCTTTCTGATTTTCTTCGTGGACTTCCACAGTGGCCATGGTCAATGACCAGTCCAACTCGTCTGATGACCGCTTGATAAGCACTTCATCCACATCCACCACGGCATCTTCCAATGCAGACCATAGATCAGGGTGAAGGGTAAAATGCACTGTACCTCCATCTAGCCGAGCCAATTGAGCAAAGAAAGGGTCGCGTCGGATGTACACATCGTGACACAAGTGGATGAGGTCGCCGTCCAGTTCACCAGACAACACCCGTTTGAATTTGGTCCAGCCCTCCCGGGACAGACGAATGTGAGCCGGGCACGGTTGTGTAGGGTCCGTGTCTTCCACCACCTCCTCCATGATATCGACCTTATCCGCATACACATGCAGGAAAACCTCGGGGGTCAAGCTGAAATACGCCAGTACTATATGCTCCGTCATGGTCAGTACGTGAATGGTACCAGATTTCACTGTCTCTCGTATTTATAGGGAGAACCCCGTGAGATCAAAGGATCAGGTGGTCATGTCATTGGGCTGACTGAGTCTAGCGGGGCAATCAATGGCATCGTCGTCGGGTTCATGTAGTTGTTCATGGGGTTCAGCCAGGGCGTCCTCCATAGCACGAGCCCATGCCAATTGGTCGGGTGATCGGTCGTCCGGTGTAAACAACTGGTCCACAATAGGCACTACTTTCTCCAAGGCTGACCACACAGAGGAAGTGAGGCTGATACTGCGCGTAGGCTCTTGGTAGTGACCCAGACGTATGTGGCCGGGCGGGTCGGAATATACGTAGATGGCATTGTCCAGGTGGATGACGTCTCCGTCCAACTCACCGCTCAACACCCGTTTAAACTTAGTCCAGCCATCACGCTGTAGTGTCACCGGATTCGATAGCTTCTCAGCGGGGGTCCAGTAAATCGCTTGATCGTCTTTCACCAGCGTAACTTCATCTTGATAAATGTATAACCTCACACTGGGTGTAAGAGGCAGGATAGCGCGTAGTGACATGCTTGGTCCAAATGTCGAACGGAGAATGACACACACTCTGTCTCATCCCTCGTATTTATAGTGTCAATACCACAACGCCAGGGTCAATAAGGCACAGACTAGTATGAGGCCAACCAGCCGGCACTGGTTCCGGCGTGAGCGCTCCTGGTCCATAGCGCGAGCATCAAGGATGGCTGTCATAGTCCAGTAGTGGTGAGTGATGGCACGCCTCTCCATCGAGTGCACTCTGTGGAGGACCGCTTCTGTGAACTCGTTCAGGATCTGGCGTCGTCCCTCGTTGTCGTCGCCATCTCCAAACATGGACCGGACCACTGCTCGGTAACCCGTGAATGAATTCACCACGGTGGCATACTGTAAAATGCGAGTCGCATGGGGCTGGATCTCCGCCATGGCTCTGTAGAAATGAAGGTGTGGGCTCCAGAGGGACATGTTTTATAGACCAGATGTAGCTCTACGGGTGTAGTCAGTGATACGTACTATTCTGATGGGTTAGTCCAAAAAAAAAAGGGAGCAACAACAACAACAACAACAACAACACAGATTACAGATCAATCCTTTTATTATGCGTGAACAACATAGAAATGCATGTACTGACCTGTCTGTGGGAGGTTTCCCACAATGGCGTTCACCTTCGCGTCTTTTCGTGTACGTCCGTGTCTTTCGTTAAAGTCCGTGTATCTTCGGTAAAGTCCGTAGGCATTGGGCAAGGAAGCTTTTTCCCGAGACCGAATCACCGCCAGACATGACTGCATCACCGCGGATGAATACATTCTTGCACTCACTCACACCACAGGTCGAGTGAGGTATCAAATTGAAGCATAGGTGAAGGAGCATTTAATGGACTGGGTGTGGGGTTGACATATCGATAAAAAATGGATATGACCTTGAACTGATCACGTGACCTCCCCGTGAGGGAAAAAATCCAGAACCAAGTCAGTACATGCATCCCATAGTCCCAGGTCACGCGGAAAAACCCCAGAACCAAGTCAGTACATGCATCCCATAGTCCCAGGTCACGCCCGATTCACGCAGACCGGAAGTAACGTCATACACCTGCGCACAACCGGGATGGAAAAAACCCAGAACCAAGTCAGTACATGCAACCACACACGACACAAAAAACGGCCGCCATCTTGGACCCATCCATCTTGGTCCCACCTCCTACCACACACGACACAAAAACTGGCCGCCATCTTGGACCCACACCATCTTCATCCCACCTCCCACCACACACGACACAAAAACTGGCCGCCATCTTGGACCCACACCATCTTCATCCCACCTCCTACCACACACGACACAAAAACTGGCCGCCATCTTGGAGCCACACCACACACGACACAAAAACTGGCCGCCATCTTGGACCCACACCATCTTCATCCCACCTCCTACCACACACGACACAAAAACTGGCCGCCATCTTGGTCCCACACCATCTTGGTCACACCTCCTATCACACACGACACAAAAACTGGCCGCCATCTTGGACCCACACCATCTTGTCACACCTCCTACCACACACGACACAAAAACTGGCCGCCATCTTGGACCCACACCATCTTCGTCCACCTCCTATCACACACGACACAAAAACTGGCCGCCATCTTGGACCCACACCACACACGACACAAATACTGGCCGCCATCTTGGTCCCACCTTCCACCACACATCACTCACGCATGCGCACACGCCCCATTGTGACGTCACACCAAGTTCTGCGCATGCGCAGTGAGGCGCTATTTACTCTACTTGCCCTATGTATACTACTATCCGCGTTTAGAGAATATTAGCACCTGCAATGGGGAAGGAACATACAACAGCATAAACGGATAGGTAACGTACCGATATGTACACAGAACTGTTAGTGAACTTCGTAAGAATATATATTTAGGGATGAGGATGTTGAGGATAATGGAAGAGGAAATTCCATCTGACAAATCTATTTTGATTACAAAGAAAGCCTTCTCAATTATCGTTCGAGAATCAAGCGTTGCCCAGTTTTCTCAGAATCGAGGTTTTCCAAGGTACGAATGAGTGTTTCTTCTTAAAAACAAACTAATTATTTCCGATCGTTTGGTGCGATTGGTTGGTTTCTCCCTATGTAATGTTTTCATATAAATCTGTAACAATGTTAAAGTCCAGTTTTAAGATGTTTTATAACTCCCAAGATCAAAAGCATGACAAACTTTCAGACGGTCCTGGCACGTTGTAAAATACCCTAATGTAACTGGGTCCTACCGAATGTATGCCCAATTCTTGAGCTGGAAACGGACCAGTAATAATAGTTGCATTACATCTCTCTTTGTTCACTTTAGAAAAATAAAATGAACTTCAATAAATCCATATATTCTTGACTCGACTATCACATGAGAATCCCGAGCTTCCATTGAAATAGTCCATGCTTGTGACTTGTATTAACTTGAATAAAGTTCACGAGAGAATTCTTCTCAAATATTAAATGTCAGTTCAGTTCACACGATAATTTCAAACAATTAAGCGGTTGATATTCACGTATTGCATCTTATTTGAATTAACAAAAATTAAAACATCTTGTAAATTTTAAACTTCAACTGATGCTTGCACACTGCTTGGAGTCACATGTTCTTAATAAGTTGAGACGGTTTTCGGACTAATCTGCCCGTCATCGTTGTGGACCTTTGGACGCTGGCTGGTTGACTCTCATTCACAAATAATTTGTTGATGGATGGGGCTTCTCACCGAAGAAGAAGATGATACCTGTCTGTTCGGAACTGTAGGTGGGTCACTCGCGATGATATTCGGCGACCGTACCATTCCATCGAGCTCTCGGAACTGAACGATACGTGACTCACTGGTGTTAAGGAGATCACGTCGATTTCTATGTAGTACTGCAGTACTTAAATTTCGAACTAGATACGAACGAGGAGCAACTTCTCGTAGAACTTCTGCTTTCTCAGCCCATTACGTGTTCTTCCGAAGAAGAATATACACTGTTGGGAGGAAGTGGGAAAAGCGGTTTACTACTGCGCTCATGGTAAAATTTTTGCTTCTGCTTACGAGTCGTTTTATGACGAACAACTTTGTTAGATTACAAGCGTCTGGTTCGTCATTCATAATACAGTCGTCGTCTATTAAAGAATATCCGCGTCCATAATCCAAAGACCTTTTCCATATTCCATATAACAGCATTAGCACCAAATTCAAAAAGTCAATCATAGCATACATAAACATAGGCTAGTTTCCTGCAAGAGAGAAGCGGTCAACAGTTTTCATTGATGCCGGCAAAACATCATGATGTTCCAAAAATATCACATTCGTATAGCTGATCAGTATTCTTAATCCATATGATATTCTTTGTAAAGTCGTCATCTAGAGAATGATGTTTCTCAGTCACGCTTTGATTGTGACTGTCCATGCGTTCATAGGGTCCCATCCCCGGGTTAAGCGGAATTAGACACAAGTTAGGAAATGTAACGCCATAGATTTTGCACGCTACGCTCGTATTTTGCTATCAGCATGCGATATGTATCGCCAACTTTGAGAAACTTTGAGTGATGGTGCTTGGTGGTATAGCCCTGTTTAATAAGTTTCTGCAACAATATTTTGTGACGTTGATTAAAATTGTCACATTTAACACAGGATCTAGCAAATGCTACTAGGCGAGCTATGTATACGCCATACGCAGGTCCCACTGGAATATTACTATCCAGAATGCGATATATATATCCTTCACTGCCTCATTCATTTAGCGATTATTCACGGCGAGAAGATCGTTTATATAGCGTTTGGTGAATGAGAAGGAACGGGCTTTGAATTGATCGGTTTTTGAAAGCGCCTGCATATAGCCATATTCAAAAGAGAACAGATATAGGTCAGTCAACAAGGGTGCACAATTAGTGCCCATTGGAATACCTATATGCTGTTGATATATTGCTGCCAAATTTTACATAGATATTTTTAATGAGAAATTCAAGCAACTCTATAAACAAAGAAACATCACATGAATGTTATCAAAATCTCTGATATTCAGAATCCTTTCCTTCGTTGGTAGGTTAGACTTGATGAGGCATCCCATGAACAGTTGTGCTGGGGAAAGTCCATTTTCTAGCGGTGTACTTGTACACACTAGCGAAGCAAAATATGGATGCTCTCCACCTTCTACTGCTTCCCGTGGGATACACTTCACCGTTTGCACTGACTTCTCGGCCATCCCATTTGACTGGAGAAATTCCGAGATTGAAGTACTGTGAGTAAACTGTCACTGTTCCGAGAACTGTTTGAATTCAGCCATTGTCAATTATACCACGTCATTCGAATTTCGACTTCATGAATCACTTGTCCACTTGTCTGCCTTGACAGTGGGTACACTTCGGAGTATCCAGAGTAATAGTCCACTAGAATCAGGTAATGCGGTTTACCTGCTTTAAATAAGTGCGTCCCTATCTTCTGCCCCAGTCAACTAGCAGACGCATGGTTCAAGTGACTGAGCGTGTTGTTTGTTCTGAAATGTCTAGCAAACTTCACAAGTACGTCAGTTTCGACCT
>JAVTVY010024667.1:0-95538 GCA_036873755.1 Hanleya hanleyi
ACACGTACAATGAGACGAAAGCCTCGGTAGTGGAACGCTTTAATCGCACCTTCAAAGGCCGGATGTACAAATATTTTACAGCTCAAAACACGCGACGCTACCTGGATGTACTCCCTCAACTGGTGCAAGGCTACAATCGGGCATATCATCGCAGTATCCAGCGAGCCCCCCGGACTGTGACGGAACGGAACGAACATCAAGTTCGTGCTACGCTGTACTCTTCCAGTCCACCCTTGACGGCACCCCGTTACAAACGGGGAGATACGGTACGGATCAGTAAAGTGAAAGGCCAATTTGAGAAAGGCTATTTACCCAACTGGAGTGATGAACATTTTGTCATCGTGCGCCATAAACCTCGACAACCCCACGTCTATCAACTGGAAGATCTACAAGGCGAGAGACTGCAAGGCACGTTTTACGAGGCAGAATTACAACCCATAGTGAAAACACCGAAAGACTACTATACGGTGGAGAAGATTTTGAAAACGGAACGTCGACGTGGCATTCCCTATCATTTCGTCAAATGGCAAGGTTGGCCTCGTTCCTTTAATTCCTGGGTGTCCGGCCGTGACATGAAACGTCTATAAATGCTAACGCCTATCACCCCCCTGCCTTCAGTGTAGGACTGTACCATGGAGAGTACACGTCGTCTACCCGTACTGTTAAGAACACGAAAAGCACAAATCGGTACTGTGTTGTGTCTAGTCGTAGTTCTGGGTACGTTATTTACCGGTGTGTTCTACGATTTATCCTACGTGATATCCTGTTTCAACACCCTGCGTTCTCCATCAGTGACCACCACCACCACCTCACTACCCACACAAACGTCAAGGGTACGGCACGTGTCAACGCAGACCCCTACTCCAGCCTTCAAGTTACTCCCCTACATCCACCCCACCACGACCACGATCCGTACTACGACTACGACTACTCATCCTCCTCTATCATCATCATCCCTGAGAAGCGAGCCTTCCACTCTACCCGCTAGTACTACTAGGACACCGCTCAACAGTTTTGAAGTGGACCCCCGTGAATCACACCGTTTACCCCGACAACGGTTTCCCTTCCAGTACTATCCCCTGCGCCGCCAGCCCCCACACCTGGGAGGTGGAAAACGGTAAATCATCCCTAAAAAAGAAACGATGGACCCACGATGGCAGCATCCCTTCACATGCCTTATCGCTGGACCGACCGGATCGGGAAAATCACATTTTGTTCAACGTCTCATCCAACATGGGGCCGCCCTGATTTCACCGCCTCTAGCGCGTATCCTGTGGTGTTATGGCGCTTGGCAGCCCGCGTACGAGGCACTGGCCCGTGTCCCAGGACTCACTTTAGTGGAAGGTTTACCGCCTGAAGACATACCCCCAGACACCTTAGTGGTGGTAGACGATCTCATGACGGAAACGGACAGTCGAATCACCCGTCTCTTTACCAAAGGCAGCCATCATCGGCGATTGAGCATTATTTACATCGTACAGAATCTTTTCAGTAAGAACAAAGAACACCGGAACATTAGTTTGAATGCTCAGTATGTGGTGTTATTTAAAAACCCCAGAGACGCGTCACAAATTACCCACCTGGCTCAACAGATGTACCCTAAGAACACGGCCTTTGTACGAGAAGCCTTTCAAGATGCCACTCAACCTGCGCATGGATATCTCCTCATCGACTTGAAACAAGACACACCCGCTCCCCTGCGATTGCGTACCTTGATTTTTCCCGGTGAACTACAGACGGTGTACACCCCCAAATGAGTGAGGATAAAAGAAGAAGACCACGGACTCGAGCCTTCATTCAAGCATCATGTCTGCACGCGTACGCAAGCACGCCCCCGCATTGCGCGTATTACGCAGCGCGCCTCCGGAAGTGGGCCGGGCCCTGGTGCGCGGCGCGGATCGGGATTTGGTCCGGTGTTTGTGTGAAGTCGCTCATAATGTATTAAAAGGCAATGTCCCCCTGAGTCCTCTGCAGAAAGGGAAATTGCAACGGCACAAGGCGGGTCTCCGAACGCTGGTCAAGAAGACGGGCAGTGTCAAGCAGAAGAAACAAGTGTTACAGCGAGGTGGATTTCTCGGCGCACTTCTCGCTCCCTTAGCCGCTACTGTACTGGGCCCGTTACTCGGGTCCATCTTGGGACGCTAACGGTATGGAGCATACGAAAAAAATGATGCTGGTCGAACCTCGACTGTTACAGAGTTTACAATCTCCCTATCCCGTCCCGGCCACCGTGCAAAAACTCCAGTCTCTGGATGAAGAGATGAATAGTATACTGCAACGTCCATTGCCCGATCACGAGAAAATTCAACTCTACCATCATACGCTGAACCGGTACCAGACGTTTATGGATCAATATAGAGGAAGTAGTACTAGTAGTAGTACACTACCCACCACTACGCCCACTACAGCCCCTCCACCACCACCACCACCACCACCGTCATCCTCGGCCTCACCTGAGCTGGAACAGGAAGTATTGGCCAGTGTGCCTAAAGCCTACAAGACCAGGGCCCGTTTATTGTTGGATCGGGTGAAACAGAATGCCGATATGGATTGGAATGCGGAAGGAAAGCTACTGATTCGCAACCAAGTGGTGCCGGGGTCTCATATCACGGATTTAATCAACGATATGGTGCGTTCTCGCAAACACTCTAATCCACGGGCTGGGAAGCCTTTGCTCAGGCGTTAAAAGACACACACACCCCTCAAGAATTGGTAGGCAATAGTGAACGCTGGAAGTGGATGCAAGCCCCTGCTCGACGTCTCCCCCATACCTGGGAACGTGGTGAATGGCAACCGCACACGCCACCCACAACACCCGCACGGCGGGATCGTTCTTTTCATCCCTATGCCTCCCCTATACCGACCACACCACAGCCACGACGATCACGACGCCGAGGTCAGGCGCCCAAGGCCTGGGAGCCCTATTAAAGCCTGGTGCAGAAGCCAGAAAGTTCAGTCGTCGTCATGTTTTACCTGACGTTGCCCAGTAATAGCTCATTCGATGTGTTTCCTGAGAACACCTTGACCAAGTATGTCACGCAATTACCCCAACCGTTACATTTACCGGGACGCTGGGAATGTGGACTGGTGGATATTCAATACCCTTATTCATGGTACAATGTACAAGACGGAGAAGTATGGTACGAAGTGACCTACGAAGATAAAGTCTACAAACTCATTCTCCCCCAAGGCCAATACGATACACCGCACATGTTCATACAGGCTCTGAATGGATTGATGGAGTACAAGGCCCTAAAGTTCAGCACGGGTGCTGCAACACACCTGATATCCTTGAACATCAAGAGAGAGATATTGTTCGATGTCGACGTACACAACGACAGGAGCTCTATCATGCTGACCGCTAACGCGAATGTGAAACTCAGTCCTATGCTACAGCAAATGTTAAGGATGCCTCACTCCGTCTACAAGGGGGCCACCATTGTCGAGGGGGATTATTTGATGGATATGAAAGTAGGTATGTACGCACTGTACGTCTACTCGGACGCCGTGGACAGCCATATTGTGGGTGATGTGAACACACCTCTGTTACGGGTGGTGCCCATTACCAAGACGTATGGTGAACAAGCCAGTGAGAGTTTCAACCATATCATGTACCTGCCCGTACGACATACCGATATCAGCACGATCACGGTGGATATAAGAGATGACAGGGGACGTCCGATGCCATTCGAACGAGGAAAAGTGGTGCTGACACTTGCTTTCCGACAAGCTCGCTCTCCTCACTTCGTATAATGTACGTGCCTTACCAGTGCCATACACCCAGCTATGCCGACTACTACAAGAAACAAACGGGGGGAAACTTGCCCGTGTTTAGCGGGGCACGCATGCAACGCGGTCACGGATTGGGGAACATCCTGGGCAGCATTATGAAAACGTTTTTACCCATGGTGACACGGGGTGTGAAAGCGGTGGGAAAACAAGCGGTACGCAGTGGATTGCGCGTGGCCGGTGATGTGATGGAAGGCACAGCACCCCGACAAGCTTTGAAACGCCGGGCAAAAGAAGCAGGCAGCGTTTTGATCGCCAAAGCCCTTAAAAGACAAAGACCGACACTGCCCCCATTCATTCAACGTCCAACACCCCAGAGGAGAAGGACTACGACGCCCCAGAAGAAGAAGAAGAAAAAGAAGAGAAGTCATAGTAGGAGAGACATCTTCGCATAATGGCATACATTCACTCCGAGTCGTGTCCGTCTACCAACAGTGAATTGGATTTGTGGACTGTTCCACCTACCCAAACGAGTGTAGGCGAAGCACGTTGGGTAGAACATCGACCCCTGGCTAGCCTGACGGGAGTGGGGCCCGTAGAATTTACCATTGAAAACAAAGATACGGCCTACCTGGATTTAGCCCACACCTACTTGTACGTGAAAGCCAAAATAACGAATAGGGACGGGACGGACATAGCGGTCGATGCACCAGTAGGCCCGGCGAATGTTTGGCTGCACTCCTTGTTCCAACAGGTGGATATAGGTCTGAACGATAAACTCATCAGTACGTCCACCAATACGTACCCGTACCGAGCCTACATGGAGACGATGTTGTCGTACGGTATTGATGCCAAAGAATCACACTTACAAGCTGAGCTGTACTTCAGGGATAGACCCGGATACCTGGACAACATAACCGGTGGCAATGCTGGGTTCGAGTCACGCAAAAAACTGGCAGCCAAAAGCAAGTCCATCGATATGATGGGACGACTGCACGCCGATCTGTTCATGCAAGACCGCTACATGATGAACGGTGTATCCATCAAGATCAAGTTGATCCGGTCCTTACCTAAGTTCGCCTTAATGTGCGGTGGCGAGGGCGATATCGATTACCAGATCGTCATTGAAGATGCAGCCCTGTTTGTCCGTACGGTAGATTTGCAACAGGGCGTGTTGCTGGGTCACATGGAAGCCTTAGCGAAAAAACCAGCCATGTACCCCATCCGACGCGTACAGACCAAGGTGTTCTCTGTGCCCACAGGTACGATGATGGCCAATCGTGAAAATTTATTTCTAGGGGATCTGCCTAAACGTCTTACCCTGGCGTGTGTGACCAACACCGCATTCAATGGAAATTGGGCTGAGAATCCGTTCAATTTTAAACATTTCAACATTAACTTTGTGGCACTGCACGTGGCCGGCCATCAAATTCCAGCCCGACCATTACAACCGGACTTTACTAAGGGAAACTATGTGCGGACCTACCTGAACCTGTTTACAGCTACAGGACAAAACAACCAGGACGAAGGCAATACCATCAGTCGAGACGACTTTATGAAGGGGTACACATTGTTCGCCTTTGACCTCACCCCCACCTTGGAACACGATCATCAACTGGCTTTGCTCAAGAAAGGAAACCTACGGTTGGAACTGCGTTTCTCCATCCCTGTACCCGACACCATTAACGTGATTTGCTACGCCGAGTTTGATAACGTCATCAGCGTGGATCACCAAAGAAACGTGCTGTGTGACTTCGCCACCTAAGATGGATACAGAGCAGCTGATGAGCATACTCCAGCGAGATCCCAAGATCCCCTTTCGAGGTGTGTTTCCACGCAATGTGTTTCCCACTCACTCCACCACCCCAGCAGCCTACATCCTGAATACAGACACGAAGAGTCGACCCGGTGAACATTGGATAGCGGTGTACGTGGACACCCAAGGCCAAGGCGAATACTTTGATTCCTACGGACTTGCACCCCTCCATGCCGATTTGGTGAAATTCATGGACGTCTCCACGACAGAGTGGCGTTGGAATACGCAAAGATTACAAGGACCCTTGAGTAGTGTGTGCGGACAGTACTGTGTGTTTTATCTCACTCACCGGAGTAGAGGACATTCTATGCCAACCATTGTACATATGTTTGATGATTATTGTCAAGCCGAAGACCGGGATGTCCTCGTCTATGACTGGACGGCCTCTCGTTTTAATGTGCATGCTCCATTTCTCTGGTTAACTTAATGTACTGCGCGCGCGCAGACCACTATTATTATTATCACATTATGTTGTTCTGATGTTGTTGTTCTGATGTTGAATAAAATTGATGAAAAAACACAAAAAAAAATGATTTGACTTTTTCTCTCTTTATTTAAGTCAACAAGCAAGGATTAGACTATACAAATAGAATACAGGGTACAAATAGTAGAGGTATGTACACATAGAATAGTAGTGATTAAGGTACAAAAAAAAAGTTTGTCAGAAGTAGGATTCGAACCTACGCAGGGTATCACCCCACCAGCCTTTAGGACTGGCGCCTTAGACCACTCGGCCATTCTGACTTTTACAGTTTTATAACTCGTGTATCCACAGTTAATGTTCCACATTTTACAAGTCCAAGTAGGTAGTGCTCACACCGTCGGCCAATACTTTTCGTTTGGGATAAAAGAAAGTAAAGGCGTCTCTTTGCTGAATATAGGTCCTCATCTGGTGGTCGATGACCCGGAATCCACGATTAGTGCCACTCGCACTGGCCTGGCTTTGCAATACATCCAGGTAGAGCGTTTTGTCTATGTTGGGATCGCGCCGGCTCACTCCTTTGCAGCTAAACTTATCCTCTCTACCGTCAGTTCCTCCGTAACAGTAGTAGGTCTTGGAGGAGAGCGCAATCATAGCATCTCCGCTCCACTCCAGCTTGAAGAGTCCCGGTGTCCGCTTGTCGTAGGTGTAGTGATCGCGTCGAGGTAACCTAGCTGCAGCCTACCGCTCTGTGGATCGAGGAGCCATGTAGGTGTATTATGATACGCTCCAACCGGATAGACCCGCTTGACACTGTTGTCACAGATTTTCTCGTGGCGATGTAAGTCGTGGGAACGGTGAAACACCCGATGGCATTGGGCACAACTGAAAGACTGAGCGTACAGGCTAAAATTGGTAATGAGCGAAAAATGACTCACGCCATTGTCATCGAACACATTCACTTTCATCGTAGCAGCATACCGTTCTGTGGATCGACGAACCAATTCAGCCACAAAGGTACCGTCCTCCTCGCGTCGTAATCGATAAACAAAGATATTAATATCGAACAATGTTTCCACATCATCCAAATGCTTAAAGGGAACTCCACGGAAGTGCCGCTTATCCATGTCTTGCTGCTCTAGATATTCTTCCCAATAGCCATCGGCCACTGTGTCACAAGCCCGGGGGTCACACTCGTCCAGATGCACGGCCAAACATCGAAACAGACATTTCCGGTCTTTGTAGGGTCCATTTTTTCCTGCTGTTAATCCATACAGGCCTTTTCGAAGAATCAACCACGGGGGGAGTTGTACAGGAGCACCGATCGGATGATCTCGCATTTTCGTGACGAAAAATGTAACGTTAGTGACCATTTCCACAAGCCATTGGGTATTGGGGCGTTGCAGGCGGGCACACTCCAACGGATCTAATGTAGTGAGTTGCTCGACCACCGGCTCCAGAGAAATCGCACCCGTGATGGTGAATGGCTCGTCAAACACATACGAATTGTTACTGGGATAGAAATACCGCAGTTGGTCCGTCTCTTTATGTCGTAAGATATACCCAAATGTAACATTCAACTTGAAGGCAGTACGCTGATCTTTGAAAATGTTCTCGGCATATGTAGTGAGATACGTGAGGTCCTCCAGCCGAAAATTGTATAAGTCCAAAAGACAACGATCACGATGAAAACAATGGCGTATGGCAGCCCAGTGTCGTTGATAAATGGCCCTGACACGTACATCTTCAGGCAAGACTTCAACCGGAGGTGCGGCTGGGTCCAAGGGAAAATCCGCTCCACGTCTCATGCTTACTCGAGAAAAGTAAATGGATGACTGTGCTGGCTGCGTGGCTGACTGGCTGGCTGGCTGGCTGGCTGGGAGACAGGTCAGGTAAGTCAGATTGAATACACCCTTGCCCCATAAAAAATGAACTCTCCTTTTATAGACCATTGACCTCATTTGCATATTTTCAGCAGACAACAGACCGCCATCTTGAAAACGACCACCCCTAACCTACAAAAAACAAGCCACCATCTTGAATACGACCACCCCTAACACACAAACAAACCGCCATCTTGAAACACACACCCAAAGACCTCATTTGCATATTTTCAGCGGACAAATTTGCATATTTTCAGCAGACAACAGACCGCCATCTTGAAAACGACCACAAAAAATGGCCGCCATCTTGAAAATATGCAAATGAGACGCGAAACAAGTGCAAGTGTGCGCACCTACAAAAACAGGCCGCCATCTTGAAACCGACCACCCCTAACCTAGAAAAAACAAGCCGCCATCTTGAAAATATGCAAAAAAACAGGCCGCCATCTTGAATCCGACCACCCCATGTCAAACAAGTGCAATTGGCCGCCATCTTGAATCCGACCACCCCTAACCTAGAAAAAACAAGCCGCCATCTTGAAAATATGCAAATGAGGACGAGCGAAACAAGTGCAATTGACCTTGACCTACAAAAAAACAGGCCGCCATCTTGAATCCGACCACCCCTAACCTAGAAAAAACAGGCCGCCATCTTGAAAATAGGCAAATGAGGCGCGAAACAAGTGCAAGTGACCTTGACCTACAAAAACAGGCCGCCATCTTGAATCCAACCACCCCTAACCTAGAAAAAACAGGCCGCCATCTTGAAAATATGCAAATGAAGGGTCAAACAAGTCCAAACAAGTTTTCTTGACCTACAAAAAAAACAGGCCGCCATCTTGAATCCGACCACCCCTAACCTAGAAAAAACAGGCCGCCATCTTGAAAATAGGCAAATGAGGCGCGAAACAAGTGCAAGTGTACTTGACCTACAAAAACAGGCCGCCATCTTGAATCCGACCACCCCTAACCTAGAAAAAACAAGCCGCCATCTTGAAAATATGCAAATGAAGGGTCAAACAAGTGCAATCGGCCGCCATCTTGAAACCGACCACCCCTAACCTAGAAAAAACAAGCCGCCATCTTGAATAGTCCCAATGCACCCAATGACCTCATTAACATAAAACTTTCCCGCCAAAACTCACGCATGCGCACACACATAGCCACACCCACATCTCAAAATACGCGCTTCTGATTGGCTGTCGCTGTGACGTCACAGAGGTCATATGCAAATTTTTGAGGTCAATTGGCCCTTCTGTGCGTGCTCCCTACTACTTTCGTTCTCCCTGATATAACTGTAATGACGGACGGGGTAGAGGGGTTTTCTCACACTTTTTTTCTTTTTGCGTCCGTTGTCCATGAAATAATTCACTGTTAGCAGTCATGGCCCGTTATAAAAACTACGAACGCCAGCTTTATTTTTGCAGGAGTATAGCTAGCTAAATCATGAATGTAGATGGCGTTAATTTTGCAATGAATTTATCAACACCCCATTGCCCATAACAATTATATCGGTTAGGTCTACACAATGTGTCTAGGTTACGGTACTTTAATTAATATACAAATTGTTTTTAATTCAACATTGCAGAGAACCACCATCGATTGCGTTTTCATGGTAAAAGGATTAGCAAAGAACTAAAAATACAGTTCATTGTAGAGTGATTTTATTCGCCAGAAATTGCTTAGAACGCGTCTCCGGCGATCTAGACCCAGGAGCTTCCGGGCCCTGGCCGGCCCCTGGACTCTCGCCTAAAGCGCTATGATAGTGGCCGTACCACTTTGAATTTGTTTCCGGCGCCCCTGACAGGAGACAGTTTTCCAGTTCAGTAGGCTCCATGATTAGACTCAAGTTCGTGTTCTGAGAAAATCGCAACGGGTTAAGTAATCTGTTACATGCTGTACTGACTGGGCTGAACAGTGCCCCAGATAATAGGAACTGAGGGCGCGCTCGTGTCCTAGCGCATGTAACCACCATCTTGATATGACTCAAACTTTGGTAAGAACGACGTTAAATCCTACTCACTCACCAGATTATGCTATGCCTAGGCGCAGTCTAACAAAAATTGTTACTTCATGCACGCTGTGTTTTTTACAACAGATTACCTTATTGTTCATTAAGAATTGTTGGATGTTCTCCCGAACACAAACTTATGCCGATCAAGTAGCCGTTTTACTGTTAATTCTGTCCCTAATCCCACGAACCTATCTTTCAATCCGGTATTGAACCCGATGCTTTCAAGCCTATTTTCAAATCTGGTGAACACACCCACTTTTCAAACTATAGGTCAGTATCTGTCTTACCCGCTCTACTAAATTGGTAATGTACTTTCCTCTCCTGTGAATATCACCCGTGGTGTACCGCAAGGATCGATCATTGGACCACTCCTTTTCTTGCTAAACATCAATGACATAAGTAATGTCATGGCGTTTACCCCATTTTTAGAAGTTACATACAAAGGGTGGGTGGGTGGTGTTTGGACTGCTTCAAAGAAGGTCTTCAAAGTATTAAGCTTTGGTTAGGAGAACTTGGAATATTATATCCAACTCATACGTTCTCGACAACTTCAGTTTGACGGTACTATGGCCATATATGACCATGTACATACAGCAGGAGGATTTCTGTCACCGGCAGATTGAACCGGGACAATGGAAAAACAAAAGCATACCTTCTCTGAAACTTCAGCTTGATGACGGCACAATGGCCCTTTATGATGAACAGACCGGAGCAGAGTTTAGCGTACCTGAGATACAACACATATCACCAATCGTTATTCTCTTGGTATGTGCTTTAGAATAGGTTAACCGGAAGACTATACTGTGAAGTCAAGTGGCTCTGTCAGTATGTCGGTACCTCTTCCCACTTCCCTTATATGTGTTGTAATTTTTACCTGTATATGGCGAGATTCTGCTGGTGGACGTTTCATTCCCGAGGCCCGCCCCCTTTACAGACTTTTTGGTCTTTGATATATGTTGGCATTTGTGGGAAGTTGATGCTGGGTCGACATCGGGCCTTACAAACTAGTCTTTTGCGTTAATTGCCGTCATTTTCATCTGACGACGATACAGCTCACCAATCACCAGTGTACGAGTCGCCACAGCGAAACAGCCCACCAATTACCAATATACGAGTTGTCAGAGCATTTCCATTATAGCTCTCTAGATTTGTATCTAATACCGCTTATGCCGGTGCTAGGGGCCGTGTGGTCATATCATCCAAGTTGCCACATGAACAGGTACAATAAAAGCGTACCTGAGATACAACGCATATCACCAATCGTTAGACTCTTGGTATGTGCTTTAGAATAGGTTAACCGGAAAACTATACTGTGAAGCCATGTGGCTCTGTCAGTATGTCGGTACCTCTTCCCACTTCCCTTATATGTGTTGTAATTTGTCACCAGTACAATGAACCGGCAGATTGGCAATCTCCGGTCAATTTAAAATATTTCATCATCCTCATAGCTTTTGTCAACCTTCACTTTGTTGGCGGCACTATGGCCAGATAATATACATGTACATACAACAGCATGATTTCTATCACCGACAGATTGAACCGGCACAATGCAAACAGAATGTCTTTGCGAGAAATCAGTTTGGCGACGTCACAATGGTCAAGCATGAGCAGAGTTTCTGTCACCGGCAGATTGAACCGACACAATGGAAATATATGCCTAGGGTCTTCAAAGTGTTCTGTCAATTTAAGAATACTTCATCAAACTCATACCTTCTCTCAAACTTCAATTCGGTGGCGGTACAATGATTTTAGCAGCAGAATGAACATTTCTCATTATATTATGACTATGTACAAAGAGGATGATTTCTGTGACCGGCACATTGAAGCAGCACAATGGCAATATAGGCCTACACTTTTATAAACAACACACAGTAGTATATTCTGCATGTGGGGTTAGGGAGTGAGGTACATGTGCTTGAGCATCAAAGCGGAGATCAAAGTTTCAAAGCGGATCAGGAAGGAATGTTCATGTAGTCCAGTGTCAGAATAGGGTTAGGGAGGAATTTGCGTAGTCCAGTGTCAAGGCGGGATTAGGGAGGACGATATGTCTAGTCAAGTGGCAAAGCGGGGTTAGGGAGGAACGTATATGTAGTCCAGTGTCAAGGCAGAATTTGGGAGGACAATATGTCTAGTCAAGTGTCAAAGCGGGGTTAGGGAAGAATGTTCATGCAGTCCAGTTTCAAAGTGGGGTTAGAGTGGAACATGTGTAGTCCAGTTTTAAAGCGAAGCTAGGGATGAGCGTATGTGTAGTCCAATGTCCAGGCAGAGTTAGGGACGTTTGGTCTGACGTCACAGCGGGGTTAGGGAGGAATGTATTGTGTAGTCCAGTATCAATGTCGGGTCAGAGGGGAACGCATGAGATACATGTGCTTGAACATCAAAGCGGACATCAAATATGTATACTTAACTGTCAAATTGGGGTTACGACTTAGGGTTAGGTATGCTCTATTATCAAGTTAAGGTACATTTCAGCTATCAAAATGATATACAATGATATTTTTCTTTCCAAAATGTTGGAGTAGCTAAGTTCAAAGTGGGTTAGGGAGGAATGTTCGTGTAGTCCATTGTCAAAGCAGAGTAGGGAGGAATGTTTCTGTAGTCCAGTGTCGGAGCGGTGTTAGGGAGGAACCTATGTGTAGTCCAATTTCAAAGCGGGGTTAGGGAGGAACGTATGTGTAGTCCAGTATCAAAGCAGAGTTAGTGAGGCACGCATGTTGGAGTGTTAAAGTGACATATCAGCTATCAAAATTATATACTAATGAGATTTTCCTTTCCAAAATGTTAAGCAGCTAAGTTTCAAAGCGGGTTAAGGAGGAATGTTTTTGTATTCCAGTGACAGAGCGGGTTTAGGGAGGAACGTATGTGTAGTCCAGTATAAAATCGGGGTTAAGGAGGAACGTAGATGTAGTCGGTGCCAAAGCAGGGCTGGGGAGGAATGCTCATGTAGTTCAGTTTCAAAGCGGGGTTAGGGAGGAATGTTTGTGTAGTCTATTGTCAAAGCGGAGTTAGCGAGGAATGCTTTTGTTGTCCAGTGTCAGAGCGGGGTTATGTGTATTCCAGTTTCAAAACGGGCTTAAAGAGGAACATATGTGTAGTCCAGTGTCAAGCAGGTTTAAGGAGGGATGTATGTGTAGTCCATGTCAAAGTGGGGTTAAGGAGGAATTTTCGTGTAGTCCAATGTTAAAGCTGTGTTAAATAGGAAGGTTCGTGTAGTCCAGTGTGAAAGCAGGGTTAGGGGGAAATTATGTATGTGTTGTCCAGTATCAAAGCCGGGTTATAGAGGAATGTTTGTTGGAGTGTTAAAGTAGGATTAGGTAAGGTACATGTGGTTAAGCATCATAGCATACTTTGGAAGTTACGGGTACATGTACATGTGGTTGAGTGTGGATTGAGTGTGGAGGCAAGGTTGGAGAGTGAGGTACATCTGTTCGAGTTTCAACGTCAGTTTAAGGAGTGCATTTGCTTGATGAGCATCAAAGCGGAGTTGGGCATTGAGGTACCGGTACATGTGGTTGAGCTTCAAGTCAACGTTGAGGAGTGAGGTACATCTGTTCGGGTGTCAAAGTGGGGTTAGGGAGCACATGTACTTGTCGTCAAGGTAAAATCGTGGTTAACATATATATTTTTTAAATATATATTTTATTCATGTATGACAATATTACATGTACACCATTTTACATAATTCATGCAAATGATTGAAACTCTTCGAAATTCAAAATTCCTAATAAATTTTCGATAACGGAAGGCATAGTTGGTAGAAAGATTTTCCACACCTGTTTTCTTTATATAGACAATCAAAGAAGGGCAAATTAAGTTTGAGTATTTGTGAGTGGTTAACATACTTGGGCTTGCTGAATTCTTATCAGGTTCCTGTTTATGTGCTTCACTATATTGAACCGGGGGTAGGGACAACGGTTTGTGTGTTTTCATGACAAAGCTGGGTTAAGGAAAGAAAGTATGTATGCACTTGATAGTCAAAACTAGATTAGGAAGAATGTACGCGTGGTGCAGTATCAAAACCAATCTTGAACCGTCCCAAGTTGTGCCATTTCATTCTGCTGTACAGAGAAAATGTAATATTTGTGATGAGAAATTAAACCATAAACTGTAACAATTGGGTTCATTGTGACGTTGTAAACCGCCGCTCGGAAGAAATACTATACAATTACAGTCTTTTGATGAGGTCAATATGTGGTTTTGTGGACCTGAGAAAACAATATTCACCGAGGCCGAAGGCCGAGATGGATATTGTTTTCTCAGGTCCACAAAACCACATATTGACCAATATCAAAAGACTATAATTGTTTTATTATATGACACTGACGTCTCCATCTCGTTAAATTGGTGAAAGCAGGTACAATATAGCATATGGTAGGCACTTGCTTTACTCCCGACGATCTCGTACCTGCTGTCAGCTAAAGTGTAAACCGACGGCCAATCCAACGACTATTTTCATTGGCTGGGAAGACGCATACGTCACGCCGAGTCAATATCACATTTATGGACCCGCTTCGGAGTCAATATGGAAAATTAGAGACAGCCACGTGACGGTGAATGGTCCAATGGAGAAAAAGTAACACGCACAGTCCTATAATAAAATACCATATTGTCCATTGTGCCGTTTTAGTCTGCCTTATGGAGAAAAAAGCAATATTAGTGGTGAGAAATTAAGGCCTTAATATGACCGGGTTTCATTGTGACGTCTCAAAGTGCTGCTCTGAAGAATTATGGTCTCCATTGTGCTTCATTGTGATGCTGCAAACTGCCGCTCTGAAGACAAAAACGGGTTGATAGTGACGTTGGAAACTGACGTTTGAAAAAAATACTATATTAAATTGTCCATTGAGCCATTGCATTCTGCCATACAGAGATACCTAATATTTGTGATGAGAAATTAAGCCTTTAACATTTTCATGATTGGATTTCATTGTGATGCTGCAAAGAAAGATGTTCCTCTTTGTGCCGTTACATACTGACGCTTTCAATGAAGTGGATCTTAAATTTTCCATTGTGTCGTTGCATTCTGCCGTACGAAAAATAAGTATGGTAATAGTTGTGATCAGAAATTAAACCGTAACCACATTGGTTGCATTGTGACGTTGCAAAGTGACGCTCTGAAGAAAGACAGTTTTCATTGGGACATTTAAAACTGCTGCTTGGAAGAAAGATATTAATATTTGTGCCTTTGAATTCTGCCGTACACAGAAAAAGCAATATTTGCGATGAAAAATTATACCCTTAACATGATTGGAGTTCATTGTGACGCTGCAAAGTGCCGCTCTCAAGTGAGCTGGTCTCCTTGTGCTGTTGCATATGCGTACAAAAAAATAAGTAATATTTGTGATGAGAAATTAAACCGTAAACACGATTGGGTTCATCGTGACGCTGCAAAGTAACACTCTAAAGAAAGACGGCTTTCATTGTGACGTTCTAAACTGCCGCTTGGAAGAAAGATGATATTAAATTGTCCATTGTTTCATTAACATGATTAAGGAAGAAATGCTCCTCTCGTGCTTTCTTACACGAAGTATCGACCCTCTTTGTTGACGACACCAGCGTTCTATATTCGTCTAAAAATCTTGAAAATGTAAACAGAAGTATGTCGTAAGAACTAAATATTCTACATGTTTTTTTTCGCAAAATAACAGCGATTTATTTAAAGGTACCACTTATATCTCTGTAATATATTTTCAGGTGAATTGTCACCCCCTACATCCGACCGTCGCCAGCCGGTGAAACGGTTGTCAGCCGGTGAGGCTATTTTCGCAACACATGTGAGATGCTGTTTTCTAGCTACGTTTCGTTTTCAAACTGTTCTTATCGTTAATTACTGACACTTATCGATACATATTATCATGCGTAATTATTCCCTATTCAATGCTCTGCATGTAAGCATTGATATTAATTAAAAAGTCACACCGTGTGCGTCTATCCAGGCAACGGTGAACAGCACGAGCATGCTACGCACTTTTCTTGATGCTGTTCACCGTAGCCTGGATAGATGCATATGGTGTGACTGTCCAATAATATCAGTACTTACGCGAATTAAATTCATTGAAGTTTGGGTGACATACAAAGAGCATTGAATAAGGAATAATTACGCTTGATAATCTGTACCGATTAGTGTGAGTTATTAGCGATACGAACAACTTTAAAACGAAACTTCGCTTGAAAACAGCATCGCTTTCCGTGTTCGTATGATATCTTTAAGTACAATGCGTTCTACTGCGTAACTGAACGATTAAAATGACGACTGTTATTTCCCATGAATGAATATCCATTAATATTGCCCATAATCTCAAAAGACATGTGAAAGAAATCCATATTGCTAACACCACCTCGCCTGTATTGCGAAAATCTGACCACCGTTTCACCGGCTGGCGACGGTCGGATTGTGGCAGGTTCAAATTCTGGCCACTTCTAAATATTTTTCTTACCCCTTCAGCTAGATATTAAGTGACGTCATCTGCAAAACGGGCATGTTTTGGTCGATTTTTCGATTTTTTTTTCTTTGCAAAAATTGCATGATAAATGATGTGGAATAAAATAGATTTTGCCCAACTTTCCTTGACGAAAAGCAGGAATTTTTAAGAAAAATTACGAAAACATCCCTTTTCTGGTACCTCACATGGCCGCCATCTTGAATTTACCCTTGATCCTCCACTCTGGAGGTTATGCAAATAGGCTCAAAATGACCCCAATATGATAATCTAAAAAGTCGCAGAGGGTCAGCTTTCAATTTGTTGTCGTCCCGAAGATAGGGGGGAAAGTTTGGTACGGTGGACCATAATGGCTCCCCCCCCCCCCAACGCCCCAAGGCCAGGTAAAGTTAACGAAATGAATGGTAGATGAACGCATGACACATTTGTACTGTATCAGAAAGGCTCACTCACTTGTTGTATAAATCATCGACAGTCAAGTGGAAGTTGATTCAGGTTGATTAGTCATTATGTAGATCGGGAGACGCTTGCAAACTAATGGTTTATTAATCATATATTATAGAGAAATAAAGAAATAAAACGATACCGGTATGCAGCATACACCTGATATACATTCTCCTATAGAGGGTATTAGGTATACATGTATATAGCCGGTGTATACTACATAAACCGTGTATACTACATAAACCACTTGTTAGCGAGAGTCTTTATTAGTGTACCGTAGATCATATTGCGTCTACGTTATGAGAATAAGAGGGAATCAAAATGAAGATGACGTGAAATTTTCACAATCATGTGGTTATCCTTCAATTTTGCTGGTGAAACTCGCTAATCAAAGACGTTAAAGCAGAAGGATATTTAATAGAGACGGGCGCACGTGTGCGGCTGTCATTGTTTAAGAATATGAACTCAATATATCAAATATTAAGACTATTTATAACCGAAAAAACTATTACACAAGCTACATGTGATACTCATAGATTGGACAAAGCTTCACAATCCCAATTATCAGATAATGGTGACTCAGGAGAACCATCTTCACAAGTCCAGGTAAATCCTAAATCCTCGCAGAGGGTTTACCTGGACATCGTGATTCGAATGAGTTCTTGAGTCGATTCCTCTATTATACAATCTCGTACATTTCATCCCCCGCGCTTGTTTTGAATTAGCATGTCGGTATCCCAAGCCTGCAGCTTTGCTTTGACTTCCAATGTCGATTTCATCCCGACATTAAATAACTTTGGCCCGCGATGAAATCCAAACCTGTCACATCTCATACCTCGCAGCGGACTGGCATAATCTGCTAGCTTAGCGCGTTCCCTGATTGGTTTGATTCAGAGGAAACCCTTGTTGAACTATTTATATCCAAAACTCGTATGGCTAACTATCCAAACTAGTGTATCGATCCTAACAGATCGATCGATACACTGATCTAACAGATCGATCGATACACTGGCTCGCGAGGATGCAGGAGAACGTGACAAGTTTTCAAACTGGATAGAAGTGACGTCCGTTCCCTCTCATTATAATAACTTAGAGATTAGTACTTATCCCCTAAATGTAATACTATATGAGATGCACTAGCAAGTAGGGGAGATTGGGGTACACTGGGACAGTTTTCACCTTTTTGCAAAAATCTCTGTTATTATTGCCCTGTAGTGTAGCCTTGTATACTCTCGTTATAACTTATACTTATTATGAAATAGTCACACAAAAAAATCTGAAATATCTGTTATACTTTTCTCCAAAAATCTGTTTTAAAAACGTAAAAAATGTGTCCCAGTTTGCCCCACTATGGGGTACTCTGGGACACCCACTGGGGTGCGATGGGACAATAATCAAAATACATTTTATAAGAAGTATATATTAATATGTTTCATAGAAGTTTAGAAGATTCAATACCGGTGGTTAAGTTAGTTGCTATTTTAGGCCCCTGCTTTACGTAAAATATTTCGCAGGAGCCACATTTGGGGGAAAAAATATTTTGTGTGATTCTCATCCCAACGAAAGCATTTGACTTTGAAAGTTTTAGTAAAACTCATCAAATCTGATAGGATTAGCAAATACTACCGTCTAGGAAACAAAATAATGCACTTTAATGGCATTTTAGGATGAAAGAAAATTTCACCATTTGATTATTATTGTCCCACTGTGCCCCAGCAAAAGTGTCCCACTCTGCCCCACATGCATGATATATTCCTTTTTATGACAAAAAAACTAATACATTCAACTGAGATACTAAATCGATATAATTAAAGTGTACCTTCGTCCATCCTCTCTCAGTAGTAATAAAACAGCAATGAAGTACTGCTGAAAACTATCATCCTCAGCCCTAAAAATTTACTTGGACTGTTAAAAATAGTTTTTGTGTCCCTAAGTTTTTACCAATGATAGGGTTACTTGTAATCAGTATAGAAGTTGTATGGGGGTGATAGCTTTCTGCTGATAGTAATGTTATGTGCCTCTTGTTCTTAACAAAAGAGCTAGACGGCTTGTCCCACTGTGCCCCATGTCCCACTGTACCCCAATCTCCCCTATTGAAAAACAACCGGGTGGATTTGTTCCGAGTGTAATTGATTGGCCTATCTTCTATTTCCGGGAATTGTTTGACCATATCCACAGTATCGATGGCGAATGACTAAACTGCACATTACTCAAATGTAAATTTCAAAAGAGTAGGGCCTACCGTATATCAATATATTCAGATGGTATAATTATTACATGTGTATCTGAGTGTATCCCGGCTTGTTTTCAAGTCTGTGTTGTATCTGATATTATATCTGATATAATATCAGTAATATCTGATATTATATCTGTTTGATATAAGCAAACACTGTTAAAAAGAAATTCTTGGATTTTTGCTTGAATGAGTAAAATTTTCTTAAATGAGAAATCAAAGTTTTGTCCTCTATAGAAGAAGAAATTCAAGCACCTGACAAATAAATCTTTCACATCAAACGGGATAGTTTTGAGAAGTCTTTGGCTGTCCTTAGCAATTTTAAACTCTGCTTGTTTTTTTTTATGAATATGCAGAAGTGTTTATTTGTCTTATTTAAAAAAAGTCTTAAATAAGTAAAAAGTGGGTGCCCCACAAGAAATTATTTCTTAAATATTCTTACATTTTCCTAATTTCATAAGAAATAATTTCTTGTGTGGCACCCACTTTTTGCTTATTTAAGACTTTTCTGAATAAGAAAAATAAACATTTCTGCAAATTTACAAAAAAGAAGCGGAGTTTAAAAATGTTAAGAACAGTCAAGAAATTCTGCAAATTATTCTATTTGATGTGAAAACAGTTATTTGTCAGGTACTTACATTTACTGTACTATAAACACAGGATAGAGGACAGAACTGTGATTTCTCATTTAAGATTTATTAAGATCTCATTCAAGCACATTTTTTTTTACTGTGAACGCGTTTACTGCTATTCAACATTGCCTAAAATGCTGTCTTCAATCTCTATCCAACCTGATATCATCATCCGAACGCATGGCACGAACATACGTAGACACTTTAGCCATGCGGTAAAGGGTGATATCTGGGTATATTAGGACGTTTCCCAAGTGGTCATATCACATTCATAGAACGAACACATACCTCCAGAAAGCGATGGATTGAAACGATCCCTTGGTGGGCCTCGAAGTTCCCCCATCACAAAATAGAAAACAAATATTTTTCCTGTGAACTGCCGCCGATTATATTTCTTTCAAATATGTTAGGCCGGTTGTAATATGATTTTTCTTAAGAAAAACAAAGAAGCATGCTCCATTAGAGTGAGAAGTAAAATAGCTAATTCGCACAACTTCGGTTTGGTCTCGCGTAGAAACGCAAAGTCTTGCTCCTCGAGCACTCAAGTGAAATTGACATGTCTGATGTCTGAGATTCCCAGGTCAAAATATTTGAATACGGATAATTTCATTGGCTCGTTTAAATGGAGCGGACATGTGACTTGATGCTTGGGGAAGCTGACATCGGGCGAAATACACGGCGAATGAAGTCAATGACCTAAACGTAATGGTAAATGAAATGTGAAATGCCCTTAGCAAGCTAAGATGACTTGATATGTGTGTGGTTGGCTCCATGTCAGTTTTCAAATTTGGCATATTCTAAGCTAAACAAAAATGCCGTTAGCCCAATGTGATATTCCCCTAAAGTTGGCCTGGCAGAATTTAAACATTATCACCAATGGCACACCGCTGTCACGATGGGCAATCAGCTCATTTTTACTCCTCAGCCCATATGGGTAGGTTTTACCTGCAGGGCTACATCCTATTGCAGGATTCATGTTTTATTGCTCGAACAGAACGGTAGTGTCGTCGTCGGCGTCGTCTGTCTCCCTGTCTGTCCGTCCATCTTCCTTGTGGACACGATATCTCAAGTAGGATTATAGCCAGGCATATTGCAAATTCATACCACGTAAGCGTCTGGTGAAGGGTCAGAAGCCTGTTGAAAATGACCGACCTTGACCTATTTTATCAAGGTCAATTTCTAGTATTTGCTATATTTTTTGAATGATTAAAGCTAGGGTCTCGATATTCATATTACATATGCAACTGGTGATTGACTAGAAGCCTATCCCAGCTGACTGACCTTGACCTACTTTTCAAGGTCATATACTGTTTATTATGATATAATATGAAGAATTATATATGTAGCTAAGCTACATCTGGCGAAGGTCCAGAGGTGTGCTGAATATGGCTGACCTATCTGTTGAAACCATCATCAAGATAAGAGTAAATAAAATAGTCTCTATGAAATGTCCTGCTTGATCATGGTACGCCAATCAAAGAATTAATGCTGCTGGGGTAGAGGAGTTTTGCACATTAGTGCTCTCTCATGTTTCAGTATTGGACCATTTATATTGACTGGCCCAACGTTGGCACGATGTTGGCCCAATACCCTTCTCCTAATGTGGGCCGATGACGTTCATACATGGTTGGCCCAATATTATTGGCGCAACGTTGACACCGTGAGCAACAGGACGTTGGATCAACGTCGGTTATCAATGATGGTCCAACGAAGCGAATGTTGTTGGTCCAACATTGGTCCCGCGTTGACGTGTTATCTGGGAACCTCAATGGACTTGGCTAGAGTGCGAGCACCGTGTGAGTGCTTTAAGGTGACCCAAGAAATTGCCACGCGCCCTACCTTATGACCTTGTCCATCATGTTTAATCGTGTCAACATAATCATATCACTGGATTGAAACAATTTAACATGCCTCAAAGTTAGCGGATAATATTCTAAAACCTTCATGTTTTTTTTAACATTTCTTGATCGTTCCGTCTAACAATACGTATACGTATTAACGGTGCCGTCAAACCTGGAACAGAAGAGCTAGAATCTAGATCACTTTCTGTGATCAGATCCGTCTATTTTCCTGTAGACTACATGCAAATACATATTTGGGGAAAATCTGGGTGGGTATGTCCTAAAATTTGAACTCATGTATGAAGAGATAGGGCTGTCTTATCATGCAATCACTTTGATTTGACGGTTCTCTTCTGTCTTGGTGGTATATATGTACAACGAATTAAGTTCTACATGTAGTTCTCTTTTTATCGAAGATTGAGCAGCATGGCGTTGGTGCAATTGTTTTTTTGCGTAGGTAAGTAAAACAAAGTTATCGGCAATTTTATTACCGGATCTAACACGATATTAATATTTCTGATAATATTGGCAATACCAGTTTTTATTTCTAATTTCTGCTGGCGATAAATTAACTAAAACCGAGATATGCAAAATGAAATTGTCATCCAACTCAGTGATGGTAGTCTTCTTTGTTGTGTATTTTTATAAATATTTTGTAAAATGCCGCTCGATTTCAGATTGTTAGAACAGTTTCTAAAATATCGAGAACGCCTGTGGTATCAATAGGCCTAGAAGAGCATATGTCATCGAACAAGTATTGGTTTCCTACATTGGTAGTTCTTCCACAGAGTTTAGCTGAGGAGTCTGTCTTGCTTGACAATAATAGTGATCATCTTGAAATGATATTTGATACACTGTAAAAAAAAATTGTTTCGAAACACCTCCATCAAAAATTGGTGGAAGCTGCAGATTTTTGAATCCCGAAATACGTCCGTGGCATTACGAAACTGTACCTATTAAAGAAGTAGCCACCACCACTTCTGGTGCTTCGAAACACCAAACGTGGTGGCAGCTGGGTCGCCACGACTTTTGTTGTTATTCACAATAGATCCGGTGGGGCCTTTTTCTATAATGCGTGCGACGCCAGCCATTGGTCCCGGCGCCAAACCATTCACTAGCCGTAGTTGTTGGGGAAAATACTGGACGGCTCATATTTGCCGAGGTCATGCAGTCACCACAAACAATAAAATAATTCGATACTGTATGCTCTTACCTTCATATTCAGCCCTTGTTTATAAAAAAAAACTGTCCAATCTTAGCTTCACAGGTGACCGAAACTCAGAACGGGTCTACAGAAACGGGAAATAATTTGTTGTAGCACGTAATCTGAACGCAGAGCCGTTACGAGTGATTCAAAGCGGAAGTGGCCGCTCTGATTTATGGTCTGCTGTGAAGCTAAAACTGGACAGTTTCTGATAAACAAAGTCTTAATATAAATGTAAGATCATACAGAATCGAGGTCGGGTCCGGAGTCCATATCGAATACGGTTACCCTACATCGCGACGGCTGGACCAAATTTAAACTGGTGTTGTGTGGTGAACTGAACGGAAACCTCATCCACATCGAGAACGCCATCTACGTACACCGTGGTCCCTTCTTTGCACGTCTGGAACGTTACCAGGATCCCGTCCGAAGCTTCACCCTAGACCCTGATCTGTGGACGGCCTTGGAGGTAGTGGTGCCTATTGTGGACCAACTGTTTACACCGGACGAACGGTCAGCTGTTCAGTTGACCTGGGATCGTACCCTGAGTGACGCGGCGGCAGAACCCAATGAGCAAATGATCAACCGCGTCAAGGCAAGAGACTATCCGGTCCTCACCTCCGTGAAAGATGTGGCACTTAACACCCATAGTCCACTGTCGGAGGACGACACCATAGACTATCCGGCTAGGCTCAGTCAACCTAGGATATATACAACGGTGGTAGAACCCGAACATCAGACAGGAACATCGACCTCGTTATAAAAACACGATACTCTCTGGGTCCGTTATCAGTCATCACCATGAAGCGCTGGGAGAAGGTAATGGACAACTTATACTACGGTCCCGACAGTCCAGCATCCTATAGTGCATTGTCTGCCCTCTATCGAGCCGCCAAACCCCATGACATTCATCTATCGCAAGTTCGAGATTGGCTCAAACAACAAGACACCTATACCTTACATCGGGCTGCCCGCCGTCATTTTCTACGGAACCGGGTCATTGTTGGTGGTATAGATGCCCAATGGCAAGCGGATTTGGTCGATATGAGCGCCTTCGCCAAACACAACGATGGGAATCGGTATATCTTGACATGCATCGATATCCTGTCGAAGTATGCGTGGGTGGTACCCATCCGGACGAAAACGAGGGCGAATCTCGTAGCTGCGTTAAGGTCAACTTTAAGACCGGGTGCAAACCATTGTATTTGCAAACCGACGAAGGCACCGAATTCCTCAACAGACCGTTTCAACAGTTTCTGAGGGCCCAGAATGTCTTATTCTTTCACATCTACAACGAGACTAAGGATTCGGTCGTCGAAAGGTTCAAAAGGACATTCAAAGGCCGCATGTACAAGCACTTTACGACTAAGAATACACGACGGTTCATCGATGTTCTCTCGAAACTTGTGAATGGTTAAAATCGAGCCTATCACCGGAGTATACAGAGAGCCCCATTACTGTTACCGAACGCATTGAAACCCAAATCCGGCGTGTCTTGTACCCCATGCAATCCCAACCACGGCCGAAGAAGGTGTTCAAGGTCGGGGACCCTGTACGAATGAGTAAAGACAAGGGCAAGTTCGAGAAGTGTTACCTCTCCAACTGGAGCGATGAACCGAATACCACGACAACCACGAGTATATGAAATGGAAGATCTTCAAGGGGAACCGTTGCAAGGGACGTTTTACGAGCAAGAGTAACAGCCCGTGATGAAAACAAAGCAAAACTACTACACCGTGGAACGCATTTTGAAAACCGAGCAACGTCTAGGCAAGACGATGCACTTCGTGAAATGGCAAGGCTAGACCAGTTCCTTCAATTCCTGGGTCGCGGCCAACCAGATGAAACGGCTATAAAACCAGACAACACCGCCGTCATCCTTCATTCCACGCTCGACCATGAACACAGTGCTATGGACAAAGCGTCTCTGAATATAGCGTCTACCAAAACGCGTAAAGCACAAGTGGGCTTCGTAGTGACATTGCTAACCCTGCTGGGCCTTTTGTACGGATGTTTGTTTTACGACGTAGACTAGCTCAGCACTCTACTCGTTCCACCTAGGACACCAGCCGTGAGTGCCAGTCAAACAAGTCTACAGACCTCTTCTACACCAGTAAAAACCTCATCCAGCGACCACTACCACACCACGTATACAATCCAGGTCAACATCGAAACCTACACCAAGTATTGCAGCACCCACTACGTATACGACCACCCGCAGTGAACGCTCGGACGTGTCGACGAAGGCGACCAACGTTGACGCACCGACGACCCGGTTAACTCGTACCAAATTTACAAGAGCGGGTTACCACGACAGCGGATACTCCTCCTACTTTGCACCCCCGGTGGAAACACCCCTTCACCTGCCTCATTGCGAGGCTGACGGGCTCGGGCAAGACGCATTTTGCCCAGAAACTCGTTCAACACGCCGACAACATGTTTACCCCACCCATTGCTCGGGTTGTGTGGCGTTAAGGAGAATGGCAAGCGTCGTATGCAGCAATGCCCCACATCACGTTCGTGGAAGGCCTACCCAAACTGGCCGATTTAGAACCAGACACTTTGGTGGTGGTTGATGATCTCATGGCGGAGACGGATGCGCGGGTCACCCAGCTCTTTACCAAAGGCAGTCATCATCGGTGGCTCCGCATCATCTACATTGTGCAGAATCTGTTCAGTTAAAACAAAGAACATTGAAATATCAGCTTAAATGCCCACTACCTGATGGTGTTTAAAACCCCGAGAGATACCACTCAACTGCGGCACCTGGCGAGACAGATGTACCCCAGCCGCACTCAGTTTGCTTTGGAAGCCTTTGGAGATGCGACAACCCCTCAACACGGGTATATGCTCTTCGACCTGAAGCAAGGCACCCCGGTATCTTTCCCGGAGAGACACACCACGTGTACATGCAAAAATAATGCAAACACACCCACAGTGGGTCCCCCAGTGGGGGTGTGTATGTGATGATGGTGATAATAACAATTTCAAAGACACCATTCTTGTTTATGTTGTCTCTGTAGTCAACTAATAAAAAGGGTAGGGTTGGGGGTTCCAGCGTTAGTTGAACTTGATGTCTGCTCGAGTACGGAAGCACGCTCTGACGCTCCGGGTACTGAAGATGGCTCCACCCGAGCAGGTTCGGAATTTTGTACGTGGCGCAGACGTGGCGTCTTTCACTCGCTGTAATAGCAGGCCAGCTTGTTTCTTGAACGACGCGGGTATACTCTTCGGGACTTCGGGGTGTCTTGCTTCAAGTCGAAGAGCATATACCCGTGTTGAGGGGTTGTCGCATCTTCAAAGGCTTCCAATGCAAACTGAGTGCGTCCGGGGTACATCTGTCTCGCCAGGTGCCGCAGTTGTGTGGTATCTCTCGGGTTTATAAACACCACCAGGTTGTGGGCATTTAAGCTGATGTTCCAATGTTCTTTGTTTTTACTGAACCGATTCCGCACAATGTAAATGATGCGGAGCCGCCGATGATGTCTGCCTTGGGTAGAAGTCACCCGCGCATCCGTCTCCGCCATGAGATCATCAATCACTAAGTGTCTGGTTCCAAATCGGCCAGTTTGGGTAGGCCTTCCACGAACGTGATGTGGGGCATTGCGGCATGCGATGCTTGCCATTCTCCGTAACACCACATTACCTGGGCAATGGGTGGGGTAATCATGTTGTCGGCGTGTTGACCGAGTTTCTGGACGAAATGCGTCTTGCCCGAGCCCGTCAGCCTCGCAATGAGGTTTCCATCGGGGGTTCAAGGTTGGAGGAGTATCCGCTGTCGTGGTCACCCGCTCTTGTAAATTCGGTACGAGTGAACCGGGGTCTTCGGTGCGTCAACGTTGGTCGCCTTTGTCAACACGTGCGGGCGTTTACTGCGGGTGGTCGTACACGTAGTGGGTGCAATACTTGGTGTGGGGTTCGATGTTGACCTGGATTGTATACATGGTGTGGTAGTGATCGCTGGATGAGGTTTCACTGGCGTAGAGGCGGTCTGTAGACTTGTTTGACTGGCACTCACGGCTGGTGTCCTAGGTGGAACGAGTAGAGTGCTGAAGTAGGCTACGTCGTAAAACACACCTCCGTACAAAACGCCCATCAGGGTTAGCAATGTCACTACGAAGCCCACTTCAAGCGTTTTGAGAGACGCTGCGTTCATAGACGCTTTGTCCATAGCACTGTGTTCATTACAAGCGTCTAGTCCGTCATTCATAATCCAGCCGTCGTCCATTAGAGAATATCCGCGTCCATAATCCAAAGACCTATTCCATTTCCATATAACAGTATTAGCACCAAATTCAAAAAGACAAAAGTATACATAAACATGTTTCCTGCAAGAGAGAAGCGGTCAACAGTTTTCAATGATGCCGGCAAGACATCATGATGTTCCAAAATATCAAATCCGTATCGCTGATCAGTATTCTTAATCCATAATATTCGTTATAGAGTCGTCATCTAAAAATGATGTACCTCAGTCACGCTTTGATTGTGACTGTTCATATGAGTACCATGAAGATCTTGAAGTACATGGGCTCATACGGCCCCTAGCCCCGGGTTAAGCGGAATTAGACACATGTTACGAAACGTAGCGCCATAGATCTTGCACGCTACGTTCGTATTTTGCTATCAGCATGCGATATGTATCGCCAAATTTGAGAAACTTTGAGTGGAGGCGCTTGGTGGAATAGCCCTGTGGGCTATTCCATTCGAGCGTGGAATGAAGGATGACGGCGGTGATTTCTGGTTTTATAGTCGTTTCTTCTTGTTGGCCGCGACCCAGGAATTGAAAAAAACTGGGCCAGTCTTGCCATTTCACGAAGTGCATCGTCCGCAGTGTAGTAGTCTTGCTTTGTTTTCAACACGGGCTGTAACTCTTAAGACGTCCCTGGCAACGGTTCACCTTGAAGATCTTCCAGTTAATATACTCGCGGTTGTCGTGGTATGCTGATGTTCAATGACGAAGTGCTCATCGCTCCAATTCGGGAGGTAACACTTCTCAAACTTGCCCTTGAATTTACTGATCTGTACAGGGTCTCCGACCTTGAACACCTTCTTCGGTCGTGGTTGGGACTACACGGGGTACAAGATGCGCCGGATTTGGGCTTCGGTGCGTTCGGTAACGGCAATGTTGGCTTTCTGTATACTCCGGTGATAGGCTCGATTGTAACCACGCACAAGTTTCGGGAGAACATCGATGTATCGTCGTGTATTCTTAGCCGTGAAGTGCTTGTACATGCGACCTTTGAAAGACCTTCTGGGCTTTCAGAAACTGTTGGAACGGTCTGTTGAAGAATTCGGTGCATTAGTCGGTTTGCAAATACAAGGGTTTGCGCCCGATCTTGAAGATGCCCTTGAACGCAGCTACGAGATTCGTCCTCGTTTTCGTCCGGATGGGTGCCACCCACTCATATTTCGACAGAATATCGATGCATGTCAAGATATACCGATTCTCATCGTAGGTGTTTGGCAAAGGCGCTCATATCGACCAAATCCGCTTGCCATTGGGCATTCATACCACCAACAATGACCCGGTTCCGTAGAAAATGGCGGCGAGCAGCTCGATGTAAGGTAAAGGTGTCTTGTTGTTTGAGCCAATCTCGAGCTTGCGATAAATGATTGCCGAATGGGATTTAGCGGCTCGATAGAGGGAACACAATGCACTATAGGCTGCTGGACTGTCGGGACTGTAGTATAAGTTATAAGTTATATGACGCAGTCAGTATGTCGGCACCTCTTCCCACTTCCCTTATATGTGTTGTAATCCAACACCTTCTCCCAGCGCTTCATGGTGATGACTGATAATGGACCCAGAAGGTATCGTGTATTTATAACGAGGTCGATGTTCCTGTCTGAGGTTCGGGTTCTATCACCGTTGTATATATACTAGGTTGACTGAGCCTAGCCGGGAGGGAGGGAGGGAGGGAATTGGCTTAATGTCACATTCAAGTTTGTTTCACTCATATGGTGACAGTCAGTTTGGTTGGTGGAGGAAGCCGGAGTACCCGGAGAGAACCACCGCCCTTCGGCAAGTAACTGACAAACTTTCACACATGGACCAGCTGAGCCTAGCCGGATAGTCTATGGTGTCGTCCTCCGACAGTGGACTATGGGTGTTAAGTGCCACATCTTTCACGGAGTTGAGTACCGGATAGTCTCTTGACTTGACGCGGTTGATCATTGGCTCATTGGGTTCTGCCGCCGCGTCACTCAGGGTACGAGCCCAGGCCAACTGAACAGCTGACCGTTCGTCCGGTGTAAATAGTTGGTCCACAATAGGCTCTACGCTCTCCAAGGCTGTCCACAGATCAGGGTCTTGGGTGAAGCTTCGGACGAGGTACTGGTAACGTCCCAGACGTGCAAAGAACGATCCACGGTGTACGTAGATGGCGTTCTCGATGTGGATGAGGTTTCCGTCCAGTTCACCACACAACACCCGTTTAAATTTAGTCCAGCCGTCACGATGTAGGGTAACCGTATTCGATGTGGACTCCGGACCCGACCAACGGACATCCCGGTCTTCCACAATGTTGACTTTATCCTCATAGACGTGTAACCCTACCTCTGGGGTAAGGGAAAGGACGGCTCGTAGAACTCGTGACATTACAACACATATAAGGGAAGTGGGAAGACGTGCCGACATACTGACTGCGTCATATGACTTCACAGAATAGTATTCTGGTAAACCTACTCTAAAACACAATCCAAGAATGTACCTGTTCATGTGGCAACATGGATGATATGACCACACGGCCCCTAGCACCGGCATAAGCGGTATTAGATACAAATATAGAGAGTTATGATGGAAATGCTCTGACAACTCGTATACTGGCAATTGGTGAGCTGTTTCGCTGTGGCAACTCGTACATTGGAGATTGGTGAGCTGTATCGTCGTCAGATGTAAATGACCGCAATTAACACAAAAGACTAGTCTGTAAGGCCCGATGTCGACCCAGCATCAACTTCCCACAAATGCCAACATATATCAAAGACCAAAAGGTCTGTACAGGGGGCGGGCCTCGGGGACGAAACGTCCACCTGCAGAATCTCGACATATACAGGTAAAAATTACAACACATATAAGGGAAGTGGGAAGAGGTGCCGACATACTGACTGCACCATATGACTTCACAGAATAGTCTTCTGGTAAACTTATTCTAAAGCACATACCAAGAATCTAACGATTCGTGATATGTGTTGTATCTCAGGTACGCTTTTATTGTACCTGTTCATGTGGCAACTTGGATGATATGACCACACGGCCCCTAGCACCGGCATAAGCGGTATTAGATACAAATCTAGAGAGCTATGATGGAAATGCTCTGACAACTCGTATACTGGCAATTGGTGAGCTGTTTCGCTGTGACAACTCGTACATTGGAGATTGGTGAGCTGTATCGTCGTCAGATGTAAATGACGGCATTTAACACAAAAGACTAGTCTGTAAGGCCCGATGTCGACCCAGCATCAACTTCCCACAAATGCCAACATATATCAAAGACCAAAAGGTCTGTACAGGGGGCGGGCCTCGGGGACGAAACGTCCACCAGCAGATTCTCGCCATATACAGGAAAAAATTACAACACATATAAGGGAAGTGGGAAGAGGTGCCGACATACTGACTGCGTCACATGACTTCACAGAATAGTCCTCTAGTTAACCTATTCTAAAGCACATACCAAGAATCTAACGATTCGTGATATGTGTTGTATCTCAGGTACGCTTTTATTGTACCTGTTCATGTGGCAAATAACGTGCGATGAATGTCGCACACTCTCACTAACCCCCGCATTTATACCCATCATGGGATGACCTTTGCATCATGACCTGGACGTGACCGGAAATGACGTCACCGAATGTGATATTTCATATTTGACCTTTGGTGGCCCTCCACAGTTTCGTAGTAATGGCCCCTGTCTAATTTCATAATACGATAGACTGCTCGTGTTCTGCTACATCATAATTCTTCTTGTCTTCTTAATATATCTTATATCTATAATACCATCCTATTCAGCATTATCAACGCTTCAAACGAGCACGTACAGATCGATGGCTGGCTTCGTCTACACGGTGATCGAGATCATGGAGTAAATTTTGTCCTGCCTCAGTTATGCCCCTTGGGTGTGTCTAAACTTCAGGAATCATTTACGGGAAGAAAATCTGACAAAAAATGGACAGGTTGACTCCCACTTTTTTTTGCCTTTTTAAGTTGAGACCGGACCTGGTAACGTAAGTAAGAAGTTTAATTGAAATCGCTCTTACAGATTTTTCTGGAAATTGAGCCGAATTTGACCATTTTTCGACATTTTAAGGAGATTTCTAGGAAAAATGAAGCAAGCTTGGAGGGGAATGTTCGAGATTTATTTTGCTATATCATAGCAGTGCTATGTCTTAAAATAATAGCTTAATCATGCTCTTTCAGAAAATATATACACATAAGTGATTTGGTTTGAAGATTTTACGACAATTGCTGACCGAAAAACGGACCCATGGTCTAATCCTTGCCGAATGGAGGAATTCTTGGAGTGCACCCTTTAAGGCATAATAGTGGAGTCTATGCATTATCACAATGTAGACTCCATTACGGAGCGTAGATGTGTCAATACCCCAGATTGTTTAATTTTCACTGCCTAGTTACATCTGAAGCGCTATTTTCGGAGTCAGATGGAAAGAAGACCTGCAGTTCGATTAAAATAACCCACATTGTGGCCATTAGTATACTACTGAAGTTAGTGCAGACTGTATTCCATACAGGAGTTATCTCCCCCTGGAATGAGATTTCGGTAGATATTATGGCAGAACCAGGTCCTATCAGAATGATATAAATTTGCCAGAAATATTTTCTTTACAAGAGAACCCATTTACAGTCCAAAAAGGATGGAAAGGATTATATTATTGAGGTTTTATGAATTAGTTCTTAAGTTTCTGAAGCATTTCCCATGTTTCTAGGAGAAAATTTAGTGCAAAATTACCAATAATTAGACTTGGTTACATCACGTATTTGCATTTTCCACGCTTTCCTGGTATCATTGGAAAGCGGAAAACAACCACGGCCATAATATTGCCGAATGGAAGTCCATTATTAAGAGCAGATGGGTTAATTTTGAGTATTGTTCTCGAAAATTCTGCTAGAGTTGGCAAAATTGATCAAAACAAAGATGGGGTAGGGGGAAAGTTATCGGTCGAATTTCCCAACATAATTGTATAACTGGCAAGTGTTGATACCGCCATACCCGCAAACACTCCCAGATTATGATAAATGTGAATAATTAATTTCGCGAAAACACCCTGCCCCTTAAGGTGGCCCTCCACAGTTTCGTAGTAATGGCCCCGGTCTAATTTCGTAATACGATAGACTGCTCGTGTTCTACTACATCATAATTCTTCTTGTCTTTTTAATAGCTTATATCTATAATATCATCCTATTAAGCATTATCAACGCTTCAAACGAGCACGTACAGATCGATGGCTGGCTTCGTCTATACGGTGATCGGGATCATGGAGTAAATTTTGTCCTGCCTCAGTTATGCCCCCTGGGTGTGTCTAAAATTCAGGAATCATTTACGGGAAGAAAATCTGACAAAAAACGGGCAGGTTGACTCCCACTTTTTTTTTTCTTTTTAAGTTGAGACCGGACCTGGTAACGTAAGTAAGAAGTTTAATTGAAATCGCTCTTACAGATTTTTCTGGAAATTGAGCCGAATTTGACCATTTTTCGACATTTTAAGGAGATTTCTAGGAAAAATGAAGCAAGCTTGGAGGGGAATGTTCGAGATTTATTTTGCTATATCATAGCAGTGCTATGTCGTAAAATACTAAGTGATTTGGTTTGAAGATTTTACGACAATTGGTGACCGAAAAACGGACCCATGGTCTAATCCTTGCCGAATGGAGGAATCCCTGGAGTGCACCCTTTGACCCGGAAGTGACCTTTGACATCAGATGTGACGTCACAGGAAATCACCCGGATGTAACCTTTGACCCCGATGCAACCCGGATGTCACGTGACCGGATGTGACGTCATCCGTGCACGACCCTCATTTTGGACCCTCATTTTTGCTAATGAATCGGTGTTTTTACTACTACTAAGGCCCCATCAGTCCTAGGTTGATACGTGAATGAGTCACTTTCAACAATATGTCAATCATATCGCGGCGATCCAACTAGGCATCACCCAGCCAAGTTAATAATCTGTATGCGAGAGAGCCCATATGTGTATGTTAAAAGAAGCAAATAAACTAGAAGTGTGCATCAGTAGTTTAGACTATCTAGAAGGCACTGACACTCTTCAATCAGCCTGGGGCCGATTTCATGAAACCTCACTTGACTTGACTTTTTCAAGGGCGATTTTCGCACTTGAATAAGTGCACCTCAAAAAAATCTCAAGTTGTGTTTCACCAAACGTTTTTGGCCGCACTTGGTCAAGCGATGTTTGAAGTGACCACCTTGGAACTCTTTTGTGCGATTTGGTAATAAATAGTACCCCCGCAGAATCAAGTGCATGCTCAAAATACTTGATGCGCCGGAGCCGATCGGTAGAATTTGAGGCGTCAAATAAATATGTCTGTGCCATGTTTAGCCCTATGAGATGAAGAACAATGCCTCTACGTGTATTATGATGCATGGGCAGAGGAAAAAAACCCTCATTTTTCGACACCACCTCCCGTCGTATTGGTCATTTCAAGTACGTTTTTATTTCAAGTGCGGTTTTCAAGGGAGGTCATACCACACTTGAACTCATGTGCGATTTCAGGTTCGAGTGAACTTTCATGGAAGCAAAAACTCAAGTCAAGGGAGAATTTCAAGTGCACTTGAACTTTCAAGTGTGAAATTTATCTCAAGTGAGGTTTCATGAAATCGGCTCCAGCAACTCTCGACACTTGTACAGTCCCTACACACGCAAGACTAAATGCAAAGGTGTTACCCGGAGATCATGAGTGTGACTAATTATGTACGTTTCGTGGGCTGAGTATTCAAATTCCAGCATCAGCTCATCTCCCGTGATGTTTTGAAACTGCGCCAACACGACACAAACCAATATTACTGCGCAACTGCGTCACATCATGTGTCGTGCATACACAGCGAGGCCGTGGCAAATGCATTCTAGTGTATAGGATACAGACATCTAGTTCTTTTGCTTCCAATGTTAATCAATACGATGACGTCAGCAAAGGCTCTATCCAGAACATATAGAAGGGACGGACACGTCATTACAGCTACTGAAATACTTGGCATCGAAGTTTGATGAAGCTGTGCTTCTCACAATAATAGTAGGCGTGGCATTATGGCAATATATGCAAATAATGAGTAAATCTATTCGTGGGAGAGGTAGTGGCGGGGAGAGGCTGTATGGAATTTGTGCATGGTTTATTGCGATCGTTCTATGAAATACCTGTGTTGAAAATAGCATTACTATATGGTCTATCTAAGTCTTTGATAATACGCTATGCTGGATCATTCGGATAATATTGTGGGATGGGAATGTCACATTCAAGGTTATTTTACTCATATGCGGACATCCAATTTGAATGGTAGAGAAAGCTAGAGTACCCAGTGAGCACCACCGCCAGTCGGTAAGTAACTGGCAAACTTTCACACATGCACCAGCGGGCCTCGAATCCGTGCCGGACCAGCGGTGCGAGGCTAGCGATCACCAGCGAAGCGCCTAAGCCCACTCGGATAATACTATAGTAATTACATGTAATATCTGAATAAACATCTGTAATTCGCGAATGTTACTTACAATTTGCGACAAATTCTTGAATTTCAGAGCTAAAATTTTCTGAATTCGAAGTTATTTGTTGCTTTGAATTTCAGGTGAACTGTAATTCAGAGAATGTCCCAGAATAATTTAAAGTATAGGGCTGCGTTGCCTCTCTTTGTGAACTGAATTGCTATTCAGTCCATCGGAGTCTGCTCCGTCAGGTTCTCTCACCAGTTCCTTACTTTACATTTCATAGATAACACTGTGTCGAAAGTGCTATTGGATGTCAACTTAACAACTAAACTGTTTTGTTATGTTTAAATGTACTTTAATTAAGGTCCAATGATCTTCAAGAATATATTTCTTTCAACATATTCCATACAGAACCAAGTAAGTTTTAGCTTCTCATAATACTTTACATTTAGGTGTTGCCTTGGCATTCCCCTCGCCTCCTCGACAAATCGATCCTGCTAACCCCAATGATCCGGAGCGGTTACCACAAGGCGTAACAAAATCTGTACTCGTTATTGGTGAGTGTATAAAGAAATAACTTTAATAGCGATATCTTGTTCTCCTCAAATAGAAGAAAAATGAGCGTAAGATACGCTCAAGGCAAATCACATATATGCCTACTTATACTGATCGGCAATATTCTGTAGGTTTACCGATTTGTGTATGTTGGATCAATACTTAAACGAATGAGTATTTCTATCGTAAAATATATTATATATATTTTAACCAATTCTGTCTCAAGCATATATTTAATTGTTTTGAAATTACTGTCATCACAAGGGTAGCCCTGGTTAACAATATCCCACATTGCAACAAAATTATTGGACAAAATTGGTGTCCAGCATGCGAGTAAGCAAAGCAGCACAATGGGACGAATATTCGTTGAAGCATGACTTTGTCAGATAAAGGTAATATTGGTGCATGTAGGTAGATTGGTGGATTAAGCGTCAGAATTGACATTTAATATTCAATCGTCGTCCAAACAATTTCTGCGCCAATAATAGAATAACTTATTTCGTGTGACAGCACCATTACCAAATGTGTATGAAATAAAAATACGAAAAATATAGTTTCCCACAAGAGAGGAGCAGTCAACAGTTTTCAATGATGTCAGCAAGACATGATGATATTCTACACATGCCATCTTTATCACTGACCAATATTTTTTATCCAAATGTCTGTATGTCATTATGCATCATTTTACAGGCGGTGGTTTGGCCGGGTTGTCTGCGGCCCTGGAATTATCAGATCGAGGCTACAACGTGACAATCCGAGAGGCGAATCCAGAGCTGGGAGGAAAGCTGAAAACTATTTCCGTCGTCATAGCAAATCAAACTTTCCAAGTGGAGCATGGGTTTCACGGTGATTAATCTTGTTCGTGGTGTTTTATAAGTTTGGCTCATCATGTGAACGGAATTACATTGATCGCTCCAATGATATCTGCAGTTCGAAGAAAGTTTTTCAAACGTTTTCCTCTTGACTTTTTGTCTTACCTACGATGAGTCACAGTAAGATACAAATTCAGCTCGTTATTTGCCCCTCCTCCAATCCGTTATGGCTTGAAGTTTGAAAAAAAGGACCCTTCTGCCCCATCTGCACCTATTCCCACAAGAAAATATAAGAGTCGAACAAGTTATTTCATCTTGACTGAAATATTTGGTATCGAATCTAGACGAAGCAAGAGCCAACATCAGCTATACGCGTGACATTATGGCAATATATGCAAATTAACTTTATTCGTAGAGGAGTGCGGGATATGGAATTTGTGCTTAGTTTATTGTGGTCCGTGCCTGTGTTCAAATTGGCAGTACAATATGGCTTGTCTATACATATTTCATGATTTGCGAGATCAGACAGCGGTGAATATATGTAATATCTTCATACACCCCTGAAAGTTACGTAGTTTACTTGCTGGTAAGCCTACTCCGGTAGCTCCCGTTGCGTCATCTTCATTATATCAAGCCAATTTCTGCGTTCCCACTTCGAACCTCCTTTGATGTATCTGGCCCCCTTCAATGAGACGTCACTGACCTCGAAACCATTTGAATTTCGAAATGTGTCATAGAAGAGCGTTATTGATTGGCTGACCTATATATTGGGCCAACACCACCAACATATTAGGAGGAATGCCGCCGCTACTTGAGGATGATGTCACTCTACACACGATCGGCGTGTAGGTTCTGATTGATTTGTCTCTTGTTCGTTGGTGAAATTTACACCTCGGATTATGAACACAGAAGGTGGTCAGGTGAATCAAAGCAGGTTCGAAGTGGGAAAGTAGAAATTAGCTTGATAAAATGAAGATGACGTTGAGTGGACCGTTCGATTTTCCACTACAAGGCGATCATGAACCAGTCAGTAACATTTTGTCGCCCCCCTCTCCTCACTGAATATGAATGAACGTTAATATTTGCCATAATACCACCTTCACTACTTATCAACTTATTATCATGTATATTACAGCCTGGTTTCACAATTACTACCAGTTCAAGGACATACGTCAGCGACTCGGTATTAATAGTAACTTCCGTCCATGGGAGAAAGTCCATTTTATGTTCCGTAACTATAAACCAGAAACCATATACAGCTCAGGACCATACCCGCTTAATCTACTGGGTGAGTACGAGAAATCTTTCCCTCTCTCTCTCTCTCCTGTGATGACTGGGCCAAAGTGCCTTGTTTTTTGTGGATTTGGAAAAATCATTAACTGCGATTGGTCCATAACGAGAATTTGCTTAAATCAACGTTTTTTAATCGGGGATCACACGGGGATCTCATTTCGAACTGCATGTGCTTCACATAAACTTTGAACACGCAGCATTCATTATGTGATGGCGCTCATGACAGTAAGTCTGTTATGTTAAGGAAATATACACTCGTCAACTAAAATGTTTTAAATTGAGCATGGTGAAATTTTATTCTCCTCAGGAATTATAAATCGCAGTCCGAATTTGAACCTGTTCAGCGCAATGGGTTTACTTGGAGCTCTACCCGATCTCACAGAGTGGAATTTCAAAACTGCTTATGCAAAGTAAGAGCTTTTTTTGTATTCCGGTTACGAGAAAATTAGTGAAACTTTATCAGCTTCAACCATAGAAACTGATGAGGCATGATTACGCCTTCGAGAATCTCCTGGAGATCAGTTCAAATTGCTTGAGCATATTGCTTGCTACCAAATGGAAAGCTTTTTAATTGGTACAAGCCTGCCACAACAAGTATTGCCGCCACAATATCTATGTTAAGCTTCCAGGATCCCTAACAGTTATTTTTCATAAAAAAAGTGACACAAAAATATCTGTTTATTCCAAAAATGAAGCATTTAACATTGTTAGACAAGACTTCTGATGATACCCACTGACGACTGGATTAGTCAGCAAGCACTGATGGTGAGCCAGGACTTTTTCTCTAACACATGGCGATCAATTGATCAAGTAATTGAGTTTTTCAAACTCTTAAACCAATAATATTGAAAATAAAGTAAGATTTAAACTCGGTTATGCCATTTAACTTGGTAGAAGTAACTACCGGTCATAAATTGAAAAAAAATTGAATGAGAGGTAAAACAATTTGGACATAATGTTAATGTATATATAATTAAATAAGAGTGCCTAATTCGTTCTAAGTTTTCTCCTGTTTCAGTGTTATCCAAGTTATTCTTTTAGTTGAATGGGTCGCGTTTTCCGATTATTCTTTGAAATTATTGAACTTGGAACTGTCGTGAAGTCATTTTCAAGGCGAAATAAAAAAAGAAGGCAAATTTATTTTGTTTGAAAAGTATGATATAAACTTCTGAAATATAAAATATTTTTTGAATAATTTAAGTGTTATTATCAAGGTTTTTTAAATACTAAATTTTCACAAACTGCTCATTTTCAAATAATTAAGTTCAGCTGAACAGAAGAACAAAAATGTTACTGAAATATAATTCCCTGAATAAATAGGTTTCAATAAATATATAACTCGTTTTGGTGAGGTTATTTATTGCAATTATATCGTGCAAAAACTGATAAAGTGTACAAATCTTATGCCTGCGGATCATGAAATCCGCCGTATTTTCAGACGACAATTTTTAACAATCTTTCTGAAGCCGTTCAGGTCTGTACCACTCAGTGTCATTCAGTTTCATGTTGGTATTACAGGTAAACTGCTGGTACAGCACGGATTGTTAAGCTTGGTGCGGTGAAGTCCTGACTGAACAGTACCATGCAGTTATCATCCAGTTACCATGCGGCAGTAAATGACAAGTTCTTTCCAGTTACTTTTCAATAACTGATCGGTAACCGTTTGATAACCACCACAGTGCTAACTTTGCGGTACGCACGTAAGTTCCTGCCAGTGAAAGCATTGTGTCCAGAGCAGTATGGTATCATGGCGGTGAATACATCTTCACCGTAACGGTATCATAGCTGTACCAGAACGGACATTCGGTGGCTGTGTGTCTACTCCGGTACCGCTATGGTACCGCTACGCTGAAGATGTAATCGCCGCTGTGATATCATACCGCTCTGACCCCAATCTTTTCACGGGCTGGAAGCTTACGTGCAGTTCTGACTTAAAGGCTGCTAGTAAGTTACTGATTGAAATCAATACGTTATGCTCTAACTGATACGTGACCGTTTGGTACTGTTCAGTTACTCATTGGTGACCGACTTGATAACTACTGCGAGGAGACATTTCTTACCAGCACCGTGCAATCACGACGAGGTACTTGTAGGAAAAGCAGCAATGGTTAACCGTTCAGTAGTTGAGCAGTATTGATTTGATCAAGTCATCGACTCCCGCTGGTGCATGTGTGAAAGTTTGCCAGTTACTTGCCGACGGGCGGTGGTTCTTTTCGGGTACTCCGGCTTCCTCCACAAACCAAACTGACTCACCTTATCAGTGAAATAAACTTGAGAGTGACATTACCATCCCCTCCCCACCCATCCCAGTCACTGTATTCTTGGCAATATGTAACCAAATGTGGGAAATTGAGTTGATAACATAGCAATAACCTCTTAGTAACTGCCTAGTAGCCGGGTAGTAGAACATTCATGGATCCAATGGGTGACAGATCGGTACCGGGTTGGTTACCTGTTGGTTGATGATCAGTTGAAAACCGGACGGAACTGCGAGTTCTGTCCGTATTGGTAGCGAAGCTAGCCAAGTTTGTTTTCGTGTCTTCGTTTGTTCCTACACTACAATATGTTTCCTCTTCTCGAGTTTACATGTACACTGGGGGACCACTCAGATCCGGCAATGAAACAACCTCATCAACGGCAAATTTAATTTCTCCTGTTTACCGCCATACTATTCGTACATGTCAAGTGATTGGCATGTATCGCAGCGTACCGATCACGTGACCTGTACGAAGAAGATGGCGGTACTGGGGAAAATTCATTCGGCCGGTGATGTTTGAAGACTGATTGCAGACATATCAGCTCATTATGGCTATCAAAACGTTTGCCGAACTCTATGAAGGTAGTGGGCAGAGAGTGGGGAGGGGTTGTTGTATTGACGGAAAGAGTCTTACGGCTCATGGAGCCTTGTGATCCCGGACTGTACATGTAAATTCAACAAGAGAAAGCATGGCGTAGTGTTGGAACAAACGAAGACATGAAAACTTGGCTACAGCAAAGCTAGCTAAATAATATATAGCCCTCTGAGTATGAGGGCTATAGGTCGGCCCCAGTCACCTTCAGCGAGGGTTTGAGATAATTTTATTACGAATCACCCACCTCTGAAACTGTCGTACATCTAATCTCTATCCCCTCCTGCGCACTATTTTAAAATCTTGCGCACTATTGTGAAATAGTAACGCATGTAATCGCCGTCGGAATTTTCCAGTCGAAAACTTCAACTCTCTACGCGCCATGTCACGGTATGTTGTTGTATGGCCGTTTGCAATTGAACATGGCGGGTATATTAGTGGAAGTTGTCGACTGGAAAATTCAGACGGCGATTATATGCGTTACTATTTCACAATAGTGCGCAAGATTTTAAAATAGTGCGCAGGAGGGGATAGAGATTAGATGTACGACAGTTTCAGAGGTGGGTGATTCGTAATAAAATTATCTAAAACCCTCGCTGGAGGTGACTGGGGCCGACCTATACACGGTGGGAGGGCAAACAACCCTCTGAGAGAGGAAAGTGCATTCTGGGATACAATGTAACCACGTCCCGGAGAGGTTGAGGCGAACGAAGCAGGTAATGGAACATGACAGCTGGAGGTCTTTTGAAGTTTTGACAGTTGTCGTTTCCCGATGTTCCTGCAAATATATCCTATTGAATAATACACACCTCAAGGATTGCTTTAATGTACATTTCATGTCTCCTACTGTTTTCGTGATCCCGTAGGAGTGTGTACAATTTCCCGATGGCCATCAGAAACGTACAGTACATGTGTTCGGAGTTGAAATTAGCGCAAGAACTGAATGAAATCAGCTGTTATAACGCAGCAGGTGATGCAGATATCCCTGCAGAATAATGGCAGATCATCTTGTGAGAGATATCACACTAATTTCTGACAGAAACTCGATCTGACCCAGGACGCCCATGTAGAGAGGAGCGTTACGCCCTCTGTAAGAGGAAGGGTCTGGTCGGCTTTCCCTCATCGCTATGCCGACAACGCATACTTTTCTATGGTGATTTACAAACATAATTACCGCGCACTTACCTTTACCTTCGCGCACTATTGGACATCATTTTCATCAAAAAGACGAAAAGTCATGAAGCATGCCAGCCATAGACAACCTCTCACACACGTCGGACAAAACTGTCAAATTTTGTTTATAATATTCGTTCCAGTTCCCATGCTGACAAAACAAAGTTTTTTTGGTTGTTTTTTAACCCAGTGTCTTTTGTGGGGCATACGGTTTGATTACTGGCACGCTTTCTACGGTATTTTCTGGGGTTTCGGATAGGCCTAGAGATGTACTGGCGTCATCCGAGGATATTGTCATGTGTTGAGGGGTTTTCGGTCCCAAGCTTTTCTTGGGCACGATTATCTTTCATAAGCCTGTAGAAAGTTACGAAAGATAGTGCCACGGCACTGTAGCTCATCTGGCTGTAACTGGCGAAAGTAGCTGCAAGAAATTTTTACTAAAGAACTGCAACAGATGAGTTTCTAACTTATGTTGCCCCCCTGAACACTAAATGATCCATGCAGTAATTTCCTGAGATTTCATGATGAAGTTTCATGGGAAATTCAAGATGCGGCCATATTGGATTTTCGAAATGGACCAAAAAATGTATCTTGCGCAACTGGACCACAAGGGCAACCTGCGTACCCAATTTGACAAAGATCCATGCAGTAATTTCCTGAGAATTCACGATGATAAAATTTCATTGGGAAATTCAAGATGGCTGCCTGGTGGCCATATTGGATTTTCGAATCGGACCAGTAAAGGCATCTTGCACAACTAGACCTCGAGGGGAACCTGTGTATCAAATTTGAGAAAGATCAATTAGTAGTTCCTGAGAAATCGCGATAACAAAGTTTCATGGGAAAATTCAAGATGGCCACCTGGTGGCCATATTGGACTCTCGAATCAAATTACAAAAGGTATCTTGCACAACTAGATCCCAGGGGAACCTGTGTACCAAATTTGAGGAAGATCCATGCAGTACTTCCTGAGAAATCACGATAACAAAGTTTCATAGGGAAATCCAAGATGGTCGCCTGATGGCCGTATTGGATTTTCGAATCAGTGAAGGAATCTTGCACACCTAGACCCCAAGGGGAACCTGTGTACCAAATTTGAGAAAGATCCATGCAGTACTTCCTGAGAAATCACGATAACAATGTTTCATGGGGAAATCCAAGATGGCCGCCTGGTGGCCATATTGGATTTTTGAATCGGACCACAAAAGGTATCTTGCGCAACTAGACCCCAAGTGGAACCTGTGTACCAAATTTGAGAAAGATCCATTGGTTCCTGATAAATCGTGATAACAAATTTTCATGGGAATATCCAAGATGGCCACCTAGTGGCCATATTGGATTGTCGAATCGGACCGAAAAAGGTATCTTGTACAACTAGAATCCAAGGGGAACCTGCGTGCCAAATTTGAGAAAGATCCATGTAGTACTTCCTGAGAAATCACGATAACAAAGTTTCATGGGGAAATCCAAGTTGGCCGCCTGGTGGTCATATTGAATATTCAAATTGGACTAAAGTACACATGCTGTACAACTAGACCCAAAGGGGAATCGGTGTACCAAATTTGAGAAAGATCCATGAAGTAGTTACCGAAAAATAATGACAAGATTTCACTGGCAAGTTCGAGATGCATGACCGCCATGCAGCCAAATTTAAAATCATATCGACACCGCATGAACACATTCTGGTGTACTCATTGGGGGAAACATGCATGCCAAGTTTCAGCTTAATCGGTCAAGTGGTTTCAGAGAAGAAGATGTTTACGGACGACGCACGACTAACGACGGACGACGGACAATCAGGCCATGGCATTAGCCCATCGGGCCTTCGGCCCAGATGAGCTAAAAAGGAAGGAGAGACTAGAATAAAGTTCTAGAGTGTATAACTCTCTTCAAGCATTATATGGGAAATTTTAAAGAATGTTTAATTGTGGAACAACTGGACTTCAGTCAAGAAAAAACAGCTAGAGTGCGTGTACAAGAAATATGCTGAAAATATGGCGAATGGCAGCTATCTACTCCCTCATCACTAACTGATCCCCAAGACCCATCCTCCACCCTGATTCCTCAACGTTTCAGGGACCATTTTCCCCACTACTGTCCGTCGCTGTACAAAGTCACTTTGACCTGTGCTTCGTCTTCGTCGGCGTCGGGCCTTACAACAGACTGGTATATTCTGAATAAGAAGCTGCACCCCGTTAACATTCACCTCGTTTTACTACGAGTCGTTTTCTTACACCTGACCGTCACACGGGTCACTGGCACATTACTTTGGGCAACTTGATTTCTAGCACACTGGAATATAGCTAGAACTAATTGTCTAAGTTCACCGCTATGTTATTTGAGTTGGACGCGATAGCTTAGATATGATAGCCGCCACCTTGCAACGGTACTTCCATTGAAACTGGCTCCTACCGTAGCAAGGCGGTGGCTATCATATCTAAGCTACCGCGTCGAACCCAAATAACATAGCGGTGAACTTAGTATTCAGATCTAGAATATAGCATGTACAAATCAGAAGGTGTCGGTGTTTAATATGTTTTTTGAGTTATTCAATTGGACAAATTTTATTGCAAAATTTGCATGATGCTATTATCATCCCATCAGGTTCTCCAGTGTTTCTTCTCCGCCGTTTCACCCTATTCAGTGTCAAGCTATATTTTCTCTTCCTGACAGCGCGTGTTCCTGGAATAAGAAATGGTCTTTTTGCATGACTTATTCTCTCGAAAATACATGGTAGAAGATTTTTTCTACATGACAGTGGGATACCAGTAACTCACATGGAACTAGAAATATAGAGCAAGTGATACACACTCAGAAACTGAAATCTTCTGGAATGCATCTCACAGAACTCACTCTCAGAAAGCGATCATTCCACAAAATATGATCCCATACAGCCTGTCATCTCACGTATGATTCTTTAATATATTTACATCACGTTTATGGTCTCATTGGTTGGCCATTCACATAAAAAACATTCACCGAGAGGCGACGAAGCAGTGTTCTCGAAAGTGACTGTTACTCCTGACATCGGCGTTACAATATCCTACATTCATAGTGCGAACCTCCCTGCAAACGGGTTACATTCGCCAAATATTTAAACCCATGAATGAGCGTTTAATCACGTAGGCCACTATTGAACAACGTTCTGCATATGATAACACCATCGATATATTTCATATGCCTGAAAACTAAAGCTCTCGGTGATCTCAGTTTCTTTAAATCACTATTTTTCTGTCCAATATGGCACGTTTGATTCGCTCTGGCAAATGTAGTGCCCGAGTTGTACACGTTCTCTCGGTCATATGCATTATGAAATACATTGTATGAAAGTGTATCCCGAATCTATATTGGTATGGGCCTTCAACGCAAAATATCGGGCAAGATTATCGCCCGTAATAATCATAATACACGCGATCATTTCTCACCTTGGTCACCGGTAGCTGACATTTTCCTCGCAACATCGTAGTTACATCCATCCCAGAATGCACTTTCCTCTCTCAGAGGGTTGTTTGCCCTCCCACCGTGCTATAGCCCTCATACTCAGAGGGCTTTATATTATTTAGCTACAGCAAAGCGAGATGCAGATTAATACTTGTCTACTGTATGGATGTACAAGGGAGGTATACAATTACATTCTTCTTTTACCAGGTATGACCACTTGACTGTAGTTCAATGGAAAGAGGAGAAATCTGTGCCGTCTGCATTTTACGACATCATTTTGGACCCGGCTGTATCGGTGACTCTGAACAACAAAAGTCGATTCAGCGCAGCTGAATTACTCACATACATCCAGTTGTATTTCCTGAGTGACGCTGATGCAGATAACAGAGAAGTTGTAACGAAAGACTTTGCCACTTCCGTAATCAATCCCTGGGCACAGAAACTAAAACAACATGGCACCAGGTACGTCATCTAGAATCTGTCCCAAGTATAAGCAATTCGCGAAATGCAGTTCTTCGCCATCAATTCTGCTTTTCACATTTGTTGGAAAGTTGGCAATCCCGGTTTGAACTTACCATGATAGTTCCCTGAATTCAGTGCAGACAAAACAAAAGAAACAGACAAACAAACAAAGATGAACACAGTCACTCAACTAAGGAGACTAGATTAACAAAAGTGGTATATGATAAGACATATGTTCTGTTTTAGAGACAGCTACACATTGTTAGTGTTTGAACATAATGTTTAAGCGATTATATATTTTAGTATTCAGCTGAGCCAGAAAGTAACGAGCTTGGTCGTCAACACAACGACAGGTCAGGTGATCGGCGACGAGACAGACGAGACGAGGTTTGACCACGTGATCTTGTCAGCCAGTCTGAATGCAACCCAAAACATACTGACCAGCACAATGAACAGTTACTCTGCTTATAGCAAGATTACTGGGTCTTTACAGAAAATAATGGACAAAGTCGGTCATCTCAAATTGACCCCGCCATATAAGGTAATTATATTATCGTATAAGACTACTTTTAAAATGAGGTTTTGCTTTGGAAACTTCTCTGTGGCGAAGGCGTTGACTGCAAAAGGGACGCGAAAAAGTACGATTGCCATCACAGTTTATTTTTGCTGTGTCCATGTGGAACAGAAATGTTTAACCAGACGAACAACGGCAGACGGCTTCGGAAATTGGGAAAGACCAGGTCTGGACTTGATACGGACTATATTGTTTAAAACAGGGGGAATTTCTTGTCCCGCTGTGACAGAAACGGTGGTCCCTCAGATATGAGTGTCCGCTTGCTATGATTTAACCCAGTCCGGACACTGGCATCTGAAAATGGTCACTTGGATATCAGAGCCCGTCCTAGGTAAAACATAGCAGACCGGACACTGGTCTCTGGGGACCACCGTTTCTACCACACCGAGTCCACAATCAACAGAAATGCATGGTAAATGAATATTAACTAGCGTAAAACCCCTCTTTCGGATCCCTCCTTGAACACACATGACGGCCGATACACGCACACATGTTACAGTACCATGCACCCCTGTGAGCGTTAAGTGCCTTTTTGAATTATTTTGGCGTTCTATGTCACCTTCCTCAAACCCATATTTATCCTGACAAAGTTTAAGACCTTTTGAAAAATAAAATAAAAATAAAAATAAATACATGTGTAGTGTGACTAACGTCACAGGACCTACGAAGCAGGGTAGGCATTATGATTCCCCGCCCCAAGTTGAAATCCTGCCTATATTAAGATGGGCACAGCCCTAGTCAGAATCACCAGTGATTTTTATCAAAAATCACCAGAAATTTTCGTCAAAAGTAGGTCAGCTCAGACCTTGCTGATAACAGTCCCCTAATGCACGTCCATGCCAAAAAAATCAAGGTTCTAATGTCAACGGTTCTCCTTATTTTGCCGACGAAAGGACTCGGATGGACTCACTCACTCATTACCGGACAATTTGCAAATAGGAAAATAAAAATAAAATCCGGCCCCAACAGGGCGTCGGATGTACATGTATACACTTTCTGGACTTTTTTCCCCCTTTTTGTGACCCACAGTGACCCCAATACCGCCCTGATGAAGTTTCATGACATTTCGTACGAGCCGGACAAACACACATACACGGTTATTCCTACGAAGTAGGCTACAGATTGCAAATTGTCCGGTAATGAGTCAGTCAGTCCATCCGAATCCTTTCGTCGGCAAAATAAGGAGAACCGTTGACATTAGAACCTTGATTTTTGGCATGAAGGTGAATTAGGGGACTCTTACCAACAAGTTCTGAGCTGACCTACTTTTGATGAAAATTTCTGGTGACTTTTGATGAAAATCACTGGTGATTCTGACTTGGGCAGTGCCCATCTTAATATAGGCAGGATTTCAACTGGGGGTGGGGATTTACAAGACTTCAGTTCGCGTCGAAGTCCTAATGCCTGCCCTACTTCGTAGGTCCTGTGACGTTAGTCACACTGCTCATGTTAAAATTAAAGTAAGCTATTTAGCCGGTTCTCACATGCTACTATCAAGCTAACCAATTATCTCCCTTGGCATATTGGCAAATTCTCCGAAAGTGTTCATGTATTTAGTTTTTCAACTTACTCCGCCTCGTCTTACATCACACAGGTGTTACGTGCCTGGTTTGATAAACAACCCGATCCATCCCGCCCTGAAATACTGGAGACGCCCGAGCACTCCCCGATCAACCTGGTGGCTCAGTACCATCTTCTGGAGGACGAATACAAGGAATGGGCCAACCGAACAGGCGGCTCCGTTATAGAGTTCCATTTGTACACCTGGTCATATGGAGACATGCCTGATGCGCAGGTCTGGTCTAAAATATCCCCAACTGTCAGACTCATTTACCCGGAAATTTTCGACAGAAACTTCAAGGTTCTCGATCTCCATGTTAATTCTTTCAACGATTTCCCGTCATCTGAAGCGGGCCTTGCTCGTTTTCGTCCAACCGTCTCGTTCCCAATCGACTGTGGAATAACAAATCTTTTCCTTGCCGGTGATTGGCTGAACACTTCATACCCGTCAGCCTTGATGGAAAAGGCCGTGTCCACGGGAAGAGAGGCGGCCAATCAAATATTACTAACTGATCACGTGAGACAAGCCTCGCTTACCGTCCCGCCATCGAAAGGACCGGGTATTTTATAATATAACACGTTTATTATTAAAAGTTTCTCAAACATTCGTGTCGGTGTATTGTTGCGTTAACGTTGATTCCATGATTTTCAACGCGACGATAATCTTACATACATGTAAATGTGGCGATGTTGGTGATATGTAAGTCTGGTTGATATGTACGAACGCTGGAGTGTGGTGCTGATATGTGAGTGTGATGCGCGTTCGTGGGAACATCTGTTGGCGGTAATGTGTGTTGGTGGGTTTCTGTATATGCTACTGGTGGTGAGGGCTGGCAATTAGTGAGTGACTGTGGTATTGTTTTGGTAATGTTGATGTGTGTTGTGAGTAGTATAGAAAGGCGATGTCTCTTAGCATTTGGGGAAGAGGGCCGTGACGTCACGTCCGGCAATGACGTCATTTCCGGTTCGATTTGCCATGTTAACGTGGAGAGGTCCCTTCTGGTCACGTGACTGGTGGGTGAATGTAACAATAGGACTTGGAAAACAGCCGGAGATCTTGAGGCCCTCGTGGTGTGGACTTGGCTTGATGTGTTTTTTATCGGGAGTGATGTCGCGATGCGCATGCGCCGTGAAGGTGTAGTAGAGAAAGGGCATGTTCGGATGCCCAGGGGCCTGATTGGGCGATCTAGGGACCATCTATGGTCCAACTGTGTCGTGGCTGGTGTCGACTTGAACCTCATTCTCTGTACATTAATATGTTATCAAGGCTGTCTTCTTGTGTCTGGTGACGCCATTGTGTGTATACTTAGAAGCTAGAGATGCACTGAATCCCCATGCCGTCACTTCCGGCAATGAGGTCATAGCTGTACATAACCACACAGGACTGAGTTACATATAGTTGTACAATTCCCACGCAGACTACACTCACCCATGAGAGTGCCGACCGTATTCAGGCATAGTCGAACGGACCCTCATACTCATTCACACACATGTTTGCTTCCTTATCCACATATAGTTCAGGAATCCTACGCACACATAGCTTTAGGGGTCTTACTCACACATAGCTGTACATACCTTACACGTAGATCTACAGACATTACAGGCACACAACTGTACAAAAACTACACACAGATAGCGGTACATACCGTCATCACACAGCAGAGGCCCTACACACTTATAGCTGTAGGAACATCACTCGCACATAGCTGTAGGATCCTCATTCGCCCATAGCTGAACAGATATTACAGTATTACAGGGCTCCAATGTAGCATTATAGAGTGAATACGTGTCCATGCTGTTATTACAGATCATCAATGTAACGCATAGAGACAATATACTTTACAGAGAGTCAATATACTGTTACAGGGCGTAAATGTAGTGTTTACATCGTAAATGGAGTTTATATGGCATCATTGCAGTGCACAGAACGTCAATATATTGATATTGAGCAACAATACAGTGTTATCGAGCGCCAGTGTGATGGGCACTAATCCCGTGTTACATAACGGCAGAGTGTTCGTAGAAAACGCCATTGTAGTTAATACAGAGCATATATGTAAGCGTAGTATATTGGCAGTGAGTGCAGCATACGGAGCGTAAAGACAGACAGGTCCACATATGTCGGTGCTCAGTCACCACCACAACTCACAGTGAAAATCCTCTTTCCATACTACTGCCTGTGTGCGTATGCGCACACATTATTAATACATCGCGGGGCAAAACGGGAATGGGATTCGACCTCATGCTCGCAGACCAGCCCTTAGGACTGGCACCTTAGACCACTCGGCCACGAGTAGTCGACAAAAGGTGTCTCCCTTAATGATCCATCATGAGCTTCAACATGACCTGAGGTATGCCGTGACTCAACGTATATCACCGACCCTACAATGGCAATGTACCCAACGACAAGACGACACAATGTACGAACCATTTGGACCGAGGATGGTCCCTGGATTGCTCAAACACGAACCTGCGTACAACTAAAATGCCATCTTTCACTACTACTCCTCGGCTGCACATGCGCACCATGACATCGCTTCCAATGCAAAACACCAGGATCGTAGTCTACATGCCGAGAGCTTGAAGACGACATCCTGCACGGTCCATTTGGACAGAGGATGGTCCCTAAATCGCTCAAATACGCCCCTGCGCACCCCTAGAATGCTATAATTCTCTACTACTCCTAGACCGCGCTTGAGCACCATAACCAGTAAAAACAACCCAGTCGTATTCTACCTCACGAGAGTTTCAATATGACACCATGCACGACCCATCTGACCCTGGTTTAGCCTACCTGTACCCATTTGACTGAGTATAAAGTCTGTTTTTCCGCATTTGTTTTACGAGAGGTCCGGCTGTCTTCCACGTTCTATTTTTTATTCACACGCCAGTTACGTGAATGGAAGTGACCTCTCCACGTTGCCATGCCAACCCCATAACCTGGAATGAGTGGGGAGTGAGTGAGTACGATTTAACGTCGTTTTCAACTATTTTTTATTCAGATCACGACGGTGCCAACATGTTCCAGGACACGAGAGTGCTCACAGTCCATATTAACATGGACAATGATCAGCCCAGCTAGTACGGCACCCGATTAACCGGAACCCGATTAACTGAAAGTGACGTCATCACCGGAAGTGACGTCACGGCCCTCCTCCCCATCTGCCCCTCTTCGTCTTTCTATACAACTGTTGTGGTCTAATTTTCTTCATAAGTCAATGACAATGTCGGATTTTATTTTAAAATCTGAATTGACCAATCCAGTTTTTCAGAACTGAAAAAAGCCTTAAAGCCTTAGAGCACACATAAAAAGTCCGAAAAAAAGAGTCCGTCTGCCTTTTCCCCCAGAGTGGACACGTACAAAATCAGCACATTCATAGTACATCGCAAAGAGATGTAAGTGTAGCGTAGCAACTACTAATGACACAATTCGCAATTGTGTCATTAGTGGTCGACTCTGCAAGCAGTGACGCCAGCTAATATCGCAATTGCGACAATAGTTGTTGACTCTACATACATAGTGGCCTGCTGATGACGCAATTACGACATTAGGTGGCGACCAGACAACCGCTAATGACACAATTGCGTCTTTAGTAGTTACTGCAATGCAATTCATCTTCGTCATTGAGTGATACAGTCGAATGAAACCAAAGAGCAAGGAGTGTAGTTAGGTACGTTTTATACTGGACAAGCGTACAGAGTTGCAGCATATTCGATTTGCGTCTGGAACACGGGTCTTCATGGTCCACAGATCTAAAGGTCAAACAAACAGAACATGAACCTTATTGCCATTGGATAGCAGGTATATATTGATGTCTTTTTTAAGGTTTTGTTCAATCGAGTTTAATCTTCTTGAACTTTTTTAAAATTTCGTCCCTATTAAAAGAAATCCCATTACTTGACATAAAAATGTAGCTGCATAAATCGAGGAGTTGGAAAAACTTTTTTGCCGCACTTAATAAAATTGAAATCTGTTTCTTTTTGTTCTAAACTATAGACAGTGTAAATGTTGTTTTGTTTCTTAGTTACTAGTAATAAATAGATACAGAATACAGTATATTATTTCCTAGGGTAGAAACACGCAATAAAAAATGAAAGAAAATATAAAAGTGTTATATTTGTGTCACAATTGCTTTTGTGAATAACAAAAAAAGTAATATTTACTCCAGTTTAGTTTAGAAAAAAATGTGCGGATTTAATAATATTTAGGAGCAGCCAAAACGTTTTTCAGACCTTTCTTGTTCAAGTTGCTACACTCATTTGTCAGTTGGTCGGCTTTGTTGTGCTACAGCAGGCAAAATGCGATTTCTCAATTACGAATTTTCAAAAAATTTGAACTCATATGAGAAAATGCGAAGAAATATATTTTACATTGTAGATCCATTCGACAATTTCGATATTGACTTGCGACAGGCAGTCGTGTATTACCGATAAAGTAGTCTTCCATAAACCCAAATACCTTTTCTTATGTAGATATTAGCCCCGAACGCTATACAGGGAGATTGGAAAATGATAGATCGTTATGGAAACTCTGTTACCTGGTGGTGGTGCCAATTTTAGAGAGTACTAGAGAACATTTCACTCTTGCTCAGAAAAGGATGAAAATACAAAGCTGTGACGTTATAGCCTGACCTATTGGGGTTACTTTGGGCTTATATACATAACCGTCCGACCAGAGGATCATGAGTAAATTCAAAATGGCGTTCATGTTGGAGTATCAGAAAGAATACTAATGTATTATGCACTTTTTTGTGAATCGAAAAATCGGCAGAAAAATGCCTTCTAGGAATATGGCGCCACTGTGACGTCATCGGAGGGCCCATCTTGGTTTTTAAAAAGTATTTTCTGATATAACATGACCCAAGGGTATAGTGTCCCTAATATCAACGATAACGAAAATATTCAGGCGGGGAGTGGGGGCGGAATAGCCCCTGCTCCTCCCCAGGCCGCATGTGGTATACCTCAAGTCGACCAAGCCCGATAGGGTTTAGAGTTAACAAAGATTCCACCAAGACAGGCATATTCGTTTATCGGAATGAAGTTTCGAGTCTTTTCCATAAGCTGGAATGTATCTCAGCCAAGCTACGATTGTGGATGTTTTTTAATCACACAGATGTTTATAAATGCTTCAATGAAGTCGATGGAATCGTATCCACGTACGGAACGTACTGGCAAATATTCTACACGTTACGATCGTATTTATACATCATCGTAAGATGTTTACCAGCAAAGACACATTTGCAGAAAATATTTTAACGCTGACATTGAAAGTTATTCTACATCCGTAAAGAACACTAAATAATAAAGATTAACAGACTGAGAAACAAATTCACCTTTTTATCGATTAATTCCGCTCCAGCTCTTCAATTGTTCCCCTCATCCAGCTTTTCTCCGTAATATTCACCTGTAATTATGAACGATATTTGCATGAACTCCTGGAAAGACTCGAGACGGCCAACAATGCAGGTATTTCAGGATATGTGACTTGCCTTTATGCGAAAGCTCGTGACCATTACACTTTTAAGGATGCCGCCCTTTGTTATTCACTGATACAGAGACTAGCACGGCTACCTCCGATTTTTATTGCCTTTCCAAGTGAAACGCGTTCTCTTTCTTAATCAATAATGGTAAAAACTTAAATGACGGTATATTTGCTTGAATAAGAAAGTTCGCTTCTTCATTTCACTTTATACAAAGAAAAACCTATTTATTTATCAAACAAGGATGATATATCAGGTATTGGTACTCAGCTGATGTTCAGGGAGTCAAAGACAGTTTTTCTTGGACTGATAATAAATCCAGAAGTTTATACTGAAAATTCAGTTGTTTCGCTATATTTTATTTGTCAAGACACATGCCAAGACACGTCCTCAAATCGTTTTAGAAAACATATTTTTGCCTAATTTCGGCTTGACAGCACATTTCAAATTGTCATCAAGCACCTCAATATTTTGATGTCAAAATTCAATTTTGCATGAAAATGATCCTAAATATTATTGTATCTATTAATCTCTGGTGTTATTGCAGCCACGTGCTATCAATTCATCATGTGACAATTTATTGTGTTTTACTTGTATATATTCTGGGGATGCTAGGAAATTTCGACATGCTTAAATATCGGCATGCGACATTTCGGCAAGTTTATTTCATAGGCCAAATTATGTTGGCATGCGGGGCTGTAGGTACCGAGGAAAGTTACACAAAGAGCCACCTTTGTGACGGGCTGTTGTAATACATCTTCGCCCTCTCCCATTCCAGCCCTCCATGCATGTTTTCGAATCTCTATAACTACTGATTGAAAGAATGTCTCTCCACCGATCCGCTGAATTTGATTTGGCATTGGGAATAGTCTCCTCGATTCCTCGCGTGTTTTAACACTAAATTTTCGGTTTAAATTGGGATATATTTCTACAAATTATATTTTAATTTTATTAATTTGAATTAATTGCTTTGCATGGTTCATTCGACAGGATAAGATGAATCTCTCATTAAATTTTCCTGAGTATTGTTCATTTTGTTGATTCTCTTAAATTTCCCTAATTTTCCCAAGTCAGAATCAAACCCAAATAATTTATTTTAGTCATAACAAGGACCTGTTCCGATAAGGAACTGATGTGCAGAGGTTGATAAGTGAACTCCTCTTCTGTATTCTTAGTACAACACAATCGCTATAAAAAGATCGAGAACACTTGTAATGTCCACTCGTCAGATGAGAATCTTGGTCGTTCCCAAAATGAAAGGAAAAACTGTCGCAGGAAACAATGTCCCGTTTCATATGAAAAAATATCACTACAGAAATAGTTATATTCATCATATATTTAACATATTTGGAAATGTTTGCGAATACCATCCAAATGTATTGTAAATGTATGGTTCATGTATGGCAAATGCTTTTGGCCACATTTGCCATACATGAACCATACATTTCCAATACATTTGGGTGGTATTGGCAAACATTTACAAATATACTAAAATGTATAGTAAATATCATTTTTTTTCACGTAGTGTATGTCTGATCTGAATTGCAAATCAGGAAAGAAAATATCATAGCTAGGTTATTAGATAGGAACCGGACATTTTTTTCCTGCCGGACATTGATTCCTTTTACACCGGTCGCGAAGGTAGTGCCAAAGATTTACAAAGCCTCGCATCAACATCTCGTCAGGATACTTCAATATCGTTTTCCATCTGTTACAGTGTTTAGTAACAACTTCTCACATGTTTTGGAAAACAGTCAATTGTTTAGTAACAACTTCTCACATGTTTTGGAAAACAGTCAATTTTGGAAAACTGCACTTTGTTCATTTTTAAACAGGGAAGTTTCCCTGTTTCTTGCGATGCTAGGTGAACTGGCTTATGGGTAATTTCAGAGGTGCCATCTATCTAAGCGATATGGTTTTCATTACAACACCCCTGCGCAAAATGAGAGAATGACTGAGACTTCCGCGTCACTCCGTTTATTGAACGCGATATGAAGTAGTTCGACCTAGTTTCGAATAATTTCGCTGGATTAATCCCACGACGAACCGTTTCTACGCGCAGATATTGAAGAATATGTCGGTTTCGTTTCCTGGTAAACACTTCTGCTGATATCTTGTGAGATTTTCTTCGAAAGATTGTGTTTTGTCTGTAAACTGGTCAATATGGCACAAGTCGTAGTCACGGAATATGCCGACTTCATCTTCGGCTCTGATAGCCAATGAAATACACCGAATTGACGAAATTACGTCATGTTTTAAGATCGGCTGAACCGCACTGCCAAAATTATAGTGTAGTCCCGGTGAGAGAGTTTGAAAAGGAGAGAGGAGGAGGCAGTTTCGTTTTCGTTCCATCAGTCGACTGGAGAGTTTTGACACTGTGCGAGTGTGGCATTCTGACAGATCGAGGTGTGTAAAACATTTTATACCCGTCACTTAATTGATTACTTGTTTCCCGGCGCACACTTATTAATATTGTCAAATAAATGAATGTTGCAAGTTTCCGCGCTACTGCATGATTGGAGCACATGGCATGTCTGAAAGCCACCGTTTTGTGCGCTAAGTTTGAAAACATTTCTTGCAAGGAAAACTTGATTTATTTCATCAAGCGAAAGCATCCTTTTTACTGCAATTTTCAAATTGACTGATCTTATCGTCTAGCATCATTTGTCATCTAACAAAAGTAATGTTCTTGATTCGTACCATATCCGTAATGACAGCTCGTTGAACAGGTCAGGGAAAAGGACTAACTGAGATATATATCCCAATTGGGATAAAATATCATACTTCCATATTTTCAAGCTGGCATATTTTGCTAGTTCTCCTGAGTAGTATATAAAGGCTAAATTCCGTATCATTTATGCAAATGAGATGACGTCATCGATGACGTCACAGAGCTCTCGTCCAATCAGAAGCGAGTATTTCAAATCCGTCACAGAGCTCTCGTCCAATCAGAAGCCGTCTAATGTCCGGCAATCTCCGGTAATGTCCGGCAATCTCCGGCAATGCCCGGCCCTTTCCGGGACAATAGATAGCCTTTGCAGGTCAAAAATAGTTCTTTGACCTTTGTATTCATCCGCGGTGATGCGGTCTGCCTCCGCGGGCAGAAAGTAGTCCCACGGAATGTACACCCTGACTGGGGGTTTTCCCCCGGCCCGCAGCGCGCACGCGCGGGCTCATCCGGCACGCAGCGCGGATTATCGCCGGAAGTGCGTGGGTTATTGCTATAATCAAAGGATTGACCTGTTTGTTGTTCTTGCCTTGGACTAACCCATCAGAATAGTACTTATTACGCTGTAGAGCTACGTATAGGCGTATATAACAGGTCGCTCTGCGTCCTACACTTCCATTCCTGCGGAATGACGGAGACCCATGCGTCTCGGATTTTACAGCATGCGACTGTGGTTAATTCGTTCACGGGTTACCGAGCGGTGGTTCGGTCCATGTTTACAGATGGCGACGACAACGAGGGGCGACGCCAGATCCAGAAGCAGTCCTCGAAAGAGTGCACTCGATGGAGAGGTGTGTGCCATTACTCACCACTACTGGACTATGACAGCCATCCTTGATGCCCGGGCTATGGACCACGAGCGCTCACGCCGGAACCAGCGACGGCTGATTGGTCTCGCCATGGTCTGTGCCCTATTGACCCTGGCGCTGCGGCATTGACAGTGGGACCTCACCATAAATACGAGAGACAGTCACCGTGTGCGTTATTCACCCTTCGTCATTGGGTCAACCATGTCACCGAGAGACCTGACTATAAATACGAGAGACAGTCTGCGTGTGTGTCATTCATCCTTCGTCATTGGATCAACCATGTCACTAGTCCTACGAGCCATCCTGCCCCTTACACCCCAGGTGGGGTTACACGTCTATGAAGATAAAGTCACCATCGTGGAAGATCAGGATGCCTGTGGGTGGGGTTCGGAGTACACATCCACTACGGTTACCCTACACCGTGATGGCTGGACCAAATTCAAACAAGTGTTGTCTGGTGAGCTCGACGGAAACCTCATCCACCTCGAGAACGCCAACTACGTACACCGTGGACCCTTCTTTGCCCGTGTGGGGCGTTACCACGATCCTACGCAAAGCTTCACCCTACACCCTGACCTGTGGACAGCCTTGGAGAAAGTGGTGCCTATTGTGGACCAGCTGTTTACACCGGACGAGCGGTCATCAGACCAGTTGGGGTGGGCTCGTGCTATTGAGCACGCGCTGGCTGAACCCAATGAACAACTGTCTAGTCATGAACCAGACGACGAGGCTATAGACTATCCGGCTGAACTCAGTCAACCAACACAACGGTGGTAGAAACTTGTTATAAATAAGCGATACTCTCCGGGTCCATCATCATTTTGTCACCATGAAGCGCTGGGAGAAGGTGTTGGATAACTTATACTACAGTCCCGACAATCCGGCTGCGTATAGTGCATTGTCGGCTCTCTATCGAGCGGCCAAACCCCAGGGCATACAACGTGCCCAAGTCCGAGATTGGTTAAGAAAACAAGACACCTATACCTTACATCGAGCTGTCCGTCGCCATTTTCTACGGAACTGGGTCATCGTGGGAGGAATAGATGCCCAGTGGCAAGCGGATTTGGTCGATATGAGCGCCTTTGCCAAACACAACGATGGGAATCGGTATATCTTGACGTGCATCGATATCCTATCGAAGTATGCGTGGGTGGTACCCATCCGGACGAAAACGGGGGCGAATCTCATAGCGGCGTTCAAAGACATCTTCAAGACCGGGCGCAAACCTTTGTATTTGCAAACCGACGAAGGCACGGAATTCCTCAACAGACCGTTCCAAGCCTTTCTCAAGAAACAGAAGGTCTTCTTCTTCCATACGTACAACGAGACCAAGGCTTCCGTGGTGGAAAGGTTCAACAGGACATTCAAAGGCCGTATGTATAAATATTTCACCTATAAGAATACAAGGCGGTACATCGATGTTCTCCCGAAACTTGTGAGGGGTTACAATCGAGCCTATCATCGAAGTATAGAGAGAGCCCCCATTACCGTGACCCAACGCAATGAAGCCCAAGTCCGGCGTGTCTTGTACCCCATACAATCGCAACGAGCACCGAAGGAGATGTTCAAGGTCGGGGACCCTGTACGGATCAGTAAAGTTAAGGGCAAGTTCGAGAAAAGTTATTTGCCCGACTGGAGCGATGAGCACTTCCTGATTAAACGGCGCCTACCCCGACAGCGGCGAGTCTATGAACTGGAAGATCTTCAAGGGGAACCGTTGCTAGGCACGTTTTACGAGATGGAATTACAACCTGTCGTAAAAACACAGCAAGACTACTACAGGGTGGAAAAGATTTTGAAAACGGAACGTCGACGTGGCAAACTGTTTCATTTCGTGAAATGGCAAGGCTGGCCCAGTTCCTTCAATTCCTGGGTCGCAGCCAACCAGGTGAAACGACTATAAAGCCAGACACCAGTACCGTCATCCTTCATTCCACGTTCGACCATGAACACGGTGCAACCGTCTCTGAACACAGCGTCTCCCAAAACGCGCAAAGCGCAAGTTGGCTTTGTGGTGATATTGCTAACCCTGCTGAGTGTGTTGTACGGAGGTGTATTTTACGACGTATCCTATGTCAGCACGTTACTTAACCAATTGAGAACACCAGCCATCAGTGAAACCGGTCTACAGAGAGCACCAGTCAACCCCGTATCGAGCCCAGTCATCACCACACCCTGTGTACAAGCCACAACGAGCTCCACACCAAGCTCCACACCTACACCAAGTACACCTACTACGTCTGAAAACCCACCGGATTTCATCCCTCACAGTGAACAGACAACGACGACCAACGTTGTACCCACCACCATCATCATCATCCCTGACAGTGAACAGACAACGACGACCGACGTTGTACCCACCACTCCAGTTCACTCGTACCAAATTTACAAGAGCGGGTTACCACGACAGCGGATACACCTCCAACCATGGACCCCCGTTGGCAGCATCCCTTTACTTGCGTCATCGCAGGACCGACGGGCTCCGGCAAAACGCACTTCGTCAGGAAGCTCCTCGAACACGCCGACAGCATGATCACCCCACCCATTGCCCGAGTCGTGTGGTGTTACGGAGAATGGCAGGCAGCGTATGCAGCAATGCCCCACATCACGTTCGTGGAAGGCCTACCCAACCTGGCCGATTTGGAACCCGATACCTTGGTGGTTCTGGATGATCTCATGGCGGAGACGGACAGTCGGGTCACCCAACTCTTTACCAATGGCAGCCATCATCGACGGGTCAGCATCATCTACATTGTGCAGAATCTCTTCAGTAAAAACAAAGAACATCGGAACATCAGCTTAAATGCCCACTACATGGTGGTCTTCAAAAACCCGAGAGATACCACTCAACTGCTGCACCTGGCGAGACAGATGTACCCTGGACGCACTGCGTTTGCGTTGGACGCCTTTAAAGATGCGACAACCCCTCAGCACGGGTATATGCTCTTCGACCTGAAGCAAGCCACCCCCGATCACCTTCGACTACGCACCGGCATCTTTCCCGGAGAGACTCACCACGTGTACACGCAAAAATAATGTAAACACACCACAGTGGCTCCCCCAGCTGGGGTGTGTGTGTGTTTTGATGATGGGGATAATAAAAAGAATGAATACCACATCATGGTTGATTTTTGTCTGTTCTCTGAGATAGATAAAAAGGGCAGGGTTGTGGGTTCTGGCATTAGTTGTACATGATGTCTGCGCGAGTACGGAAGCACGCCCCGACGCTCCGTGTATTGAAGACGGCCCCACCCGAGTTGGTTCGAACCATTGTACGCGGTGCGGAGCCTGACCTTGTACGCTGTCTGTGCGAGATCGGGTACAATCTGTTAAAAGGCAACGTACCACTGACTCCGGCTCAGAAGACCAAGTTGACCAAGCATAAGACAGGTCTGCGAACCTTAGTCCAGAAGCGAGTTTCTCAAACACAAAAGAAAAAGGTGTTACAGAAAGGTGGATTTCTCGGGGCCATCTTAGCACTGTTGGCCGCTTCCGTGTTGGGTCCAGTATTGGTGGACTCTTCGGCCGACAATGAACCACACGAAAAAAATGGTCCTCGTCGAACCTCGGCTCCTTCAAAACCTTCAATCACCGTACCCCGTACCTTCTACGGTGAAGACGATAAACACCCTCGATGAAGAGATGCGTCAGATCTTACAACGACCGGGGTTAAGCGACAGTGAGAAAGTACAACAGTACAATGAGACGCTTCAGCGGTACATGACGTTCATGGACCAATACAAAACCCTCTCTACTCCAGCACCACCACCACCACCACGCGATACACCACCGACCTCAGCACCGCTCCAACAGCCTTCATTACCAGGGGTACCACCCACAGCTCCACAGTGGGTCGAAGACGAAGTCCTGAAGAGTGTACCTGCATCGTTCAAGAAACAAGCTGGCCTGGTATTACAACGGATGAAACAGAATCCTAACATGACTTGGAATGATAAAGGCGAACTCCTGGTACAGAATCAGGTGGTCCCCGGTACCCACATGACGGATTTAGTGAATGACCTGATGCGTCAACGCAGGTCGCACACGAATCCTCGAGGATGGGAGGTCTTCGCTCAAGGCTTGAAAGACATGCATGTACCACAGGAATTGGTGGGGAACCCCCAGCGCTGGGCCTTTATGCAATCACCCAGTCGTGCACGACGACTCTCACCACAACCTTGGGAACCGGAGTCACCCCCCCGAATCACCACCACGGCGGGCACCTACTTTTTCACCCCTTTTACCACGCCACCCCCTGCAACCACCAAGAACTAAGTCACCGCGACCATCACGACGATTAGCGCCCAAGGGCTGGGAGAAGTATTAAAACCAACAGCAGCAGCAGGAAAGCTCAGTCGTCATGTTTTACCTCACCCTACCCAGTAACAGCTCGGCTGATGTGTTTCCTGACAACACCTTGACCAAGTACGTGACCCAGTTACCGCAACCGTTGCATTTACCTGGACGTTGGGAATGTGGACTCGTGGATATCCAATACCCTTACTCGTGGTACAACGTGCGAGCCAATGAAGTATGGTACGAGGTGACCTACGAAGGACAAGCAACTCGACTCAAACTACCCGAAGGTCAATACGATTCCCCGAAGAAGTTCATGGGTGGACTGAGAAGTCTGATGCATTATAAGTCTCTACGAGACGTCACGAATACTTCAAAACCCATCAAATCTTTCCCCTTCAAAAATCATGTGGACTTCGATTACAACGCACACAACGACAAGGCCAATCTCACGCTCAGCCCCAACGTGAGTGTCGAACTCAGTCCTACCCTACTGCAAATGCTGGGTCTCGATCTACGGCGGTACGCTGGCCCCACCGGCGAGAGAGCCCACATCCCGATGGACATGCGTGGTGGTATGTATGGCCTGTACATCTACTCGGACGTGGTCGATGCACACATTGTCGGCGACAGCAACGTACCTCTACTGCGCGTCTGCCCGGTGAAAGGCACGTATGGAGCTCAAGTCACCCACAGTTTCAGGCATATCGTGTATCTACCGGTCAGTCAGACCGATATTAGCTCCATCGTCATCGATATAAGAGACGACACCGGTCAACCGATTGCATTCGAGCGTGGGAAAGTGGTGCTGACACTTCATTTCCGTCAAGTCCGAGCGGTTCACTTTGCGTAATGAAGGTGCCTTATCAATGCCATACAGCCAGTTACGTCGATCATTACACCAAACAGGCCGGGGGTAGCTTTCCTGTCTTTGCAGGTACACGCATGCAACGAGGACATGGGCTGGGGAACATACTCGGGAGCATCGTCAAAACGTTCCTGCCCTTGGTGACGCGTGGGGTCAAAGCGATCGGCAAACAAGCGGTGCGCAGTGGACTGCAAGTCGCGGGTGATGTCTTGGGCGGCGCGGCACCCAAAGAAGCACTGAAACGTCGAGCCAAAGAAGCGGGAGGCGTCTTGGTCACCAAAGCACAACGCACCGTAGGGAATAAAAGACCTGCACCACCGAGACCACGCATCAGTCGACGACCGACCCAGCGACGACGCACATCGAAGACCAAGGATATCTTTTCTTAAAGATGGCTTTCATCCATGCCGAGTCGTGTCCTTCTACCAACAGTGAATTTGATTTATGGACCGTTCCACCTACTCAGACCAGTGCCGAAGAGGGTCAATGGGTGGAACATCTGCCCCTTTCCAGCATTACAGCCACAGGCCCCATTGAATTCACCATCACCAACGCAGATACGACCTACCTGGATTTAGCCCATACGTACCTATATGTGAAAGCTAAAATCACCAATAAAGATGGGTCAGTCCTCAAAGCAGATGCACCCGTGGGTCCAGTGAATCTCTGGCTTCATTCGCTATTCCAGCAAGTGGATATAGCCCTGAGTGATAAATTGGTGAGCGCCTCGACCAACACGTACCCGTACCGAGCCTACATCGAAACGCTGTTATCCTACGGGCGTGACGCTAAAAAGTCGTATTTGGCAGCCCCGTTGTTCTACCGAGATACCCCAGGCAAGATGGGAGCGAGTCCTGATAATGACGGCTATACGGAGAGATTGGATGCCACAGCAGAGAGTCACTCGGTCGATATGATGGGACGTCTGCATGCGGACTTATTCATGCAGGACCGATACCTCTTGAATGGAGTACCTGTCAAAATACGACTAGTGCGCGCAACGCCTGCGTTTGCCTTGATGTCCCCGAATGAGGACCTCGAGTATAACATTGTCATCCAAGAGGCAAGTCTGTTTGTACGCAAAGTGAAACCGAGTCCAGGTGTACAGTTGGGGCACATCAGAGCCTTGGAGAAAAAACCAGCCCAGTACCCGATTCGACGAGTACAGACCAAGGTCTTTTCCGTTCCTAAAGGCAATATGATTGTCAATCAAGAAAACCTGTTCCTGGGGGATTTGCCCAAGCGTTTAACCCTAGCCTGTGTGGAGAACGTCAGTTATAATGGGACTATCTCGAGGAATCCGTTCAACCTAAAAGCGTTCAACATCAATTTCGTGGCCCTGCATGTGGATGGCCAACAGGTACCGGCACGCCCCTTACAACCTAATTTCGGAACGGACAATTACATCCGGAACTATCTGAACCTCTTCACAGCAACTGGCCAAATCAAGCAAGACGAGGGAAATATGATCAGTCGAGACGATTTCGGTAGAGGGTACACCTTGTTCTGTATCGATCTGACTCCCACCTTAGACAACGATCATCAACTGAGTCTCGTCAAGAAAGGCAACTTACGCTTGGAACTGCATTTCGGGACACCTTTACCGAAAACCATCAATGTGATTTGCTACGCTGAGTTTGACAACATCATTCAAATCGATAAAAGCCGTAACGTGACTTTGCCACCTAACATGGATACAGACCAGATACGCACCGTGCTGGAGAATGATCCAGGGACAGGCATGGTCTTTCAAGGAGTGTTCGCCCGGGACGTGTTCCCATTAGACCGTGTGTATCCGGCTGCTTACGTCCTGAATACAGACCCGATGGAGCGACCCGGTGAACACTGGGTGGCCGTGTACTTGACAGAAGAGCAGGGCGAATACTTTGATCCGTACGGCCTACCACCCCTCCATTCCGATTTAACAGACTTCATGGATCAAGGCACAGAGACGTGGTGTTGGAATACTAAAACGTTGCAAAGCCTGGACAGTATGGTGTGCGGCCAATATTGCTTGTTTTACCTGTACCATCGATGTCGGGGACATTCCATGCAGACGATCGTCCACATGTTTGACGAGTACCCCAAGGTCGAGGACCGAGATGTACTCGTATATGACTGGGCCGCCCATCATTTCAATGTACAAGTCCCGTTCTGGGCTTGAATTCTTTCAATGTACAAGCCCCCTGTTCCGGGCTTCAGTTTACAAGCCCGCTGTTCTGGGCTTCAGTTCTTTCAATGTACAAGCCCCCTGTTCTGGGCTTCAGTTCTTTCAATGTACAAGCCCCTTGTTCTGGGCTTGAGTGTTCACGTGGTTGTTCTCACGTTGTTGTTGTTACTGAATAAAAAAAAAATGAGATCTCACCAAAAAACCCTGTCTTGTGTGTTTTATTCATAATGCATACATGCCCAATGTGGAGAGTCAGTCAAACTGAAATCAGTGGTGTAGGATGGGGCCAAAATGTAACCCATGAATGTTAGAATGCAAGAGCACTATAGTAAAATAGAGAGCCAATGAAATCAGCCCACAGACCAAGTACGTGTTTTGGTCTAGGTTTGGAGCGGGCATTTCATTGAGGTGCGTGTAAAGGAAGACGGTGAGTGAAGACTCGTCCAACACGTATAGATTAAGTTTATTACTATAAGTTCTATGTATTTTTAAATATGGAAAAACCCGGATGTAAGATGAGAACCCGGATGTAAAACCACAGTACCCAGATGGAAGACGGAAAACCCCACTGGGAAACCCGGATGTTGAGAAGAACCCGGATGTAGGCGCGGACGTAGGCGAAAGCATCCTAGTACCCGGATGTAGGCGCAGACGTGTACCTAGTACCCGTCCATTGGTTCTTTTCTCGATCGCTCATTGGCTCTTTTTTTTCTCGACCGCTGATTGGTCCAAATGGAACTGCCCATCCTTCCCAGGTTCATTTACAATCCCCTTTTTGGGGTTCAAGCTCTGTATATATCGATGTCGCAACATTGTCTCATTGGACATTGGACCTTTAGACCTGGATGTCACCTTTGTCCCGCGCGCACACTTCCGGACAACCCGCGCTGCGTGCCGGATGATAACGCGCGCGCGCTGCGGTCGCGCCGGGCCGGGCCAGGATGCGGGCCGGGAAAGTTGGAGGTAGTGTTTGAGCATTCTGAAAAACCGGAAGTGACGTCACACACACTTGCGCAGACCCACCAAACCACGTGAATGTTAGTCCAGGTGGATGCTCCCCCACCTACGATTCACATGGATACCTCACTCGACACAATAGGCCCATGAGGGGCCCACCTAGACCACAAAAACGTCTATGTCCATACCCTTTGGCTACCGCGCATGCGCAGAATGACACTATTTCTACCCCACATCCACGCCATCAGAGGCTCCGTTACATAGGCTTCAGATGGATACCTCACACGGCCCATTCGAACCCATAGCGGTGCATCTCTAACCCAAACACACCCACACACACCCCCCAAAATGCCTGCTTTCTATATTACGGCCAGGCTGTGCATGCGCAGAATGTTGAAAACAAACAACACACCCCTCCCGTCGGATGCTCCCTCACCACTGCTTTACATTGATACTTCACTCGATACAATCGGCCCACTAGGGGCTCGCCTCGACCTCAAAACGGCTATTTCGATAATACGGCCTGTCTGCGCATGCGCAGAATATTGAAAACAAACAACACACTAGTACAGTTGGATGCTCCTTCACGAGAGCTTTAAAATAAGACCACATACGACACCATCGGACCACTAGTGATCCACCTAGACCTCACAATGGCCACCCAGTATGCACCTATGCACTAAACCAGTATGGATGTATATACAGGCCTACCCGGTACTTAGAAAAAAAAATTCATAGCTTTTCCCATCGTTTTTTTGATGGTGAGACGAAGAACCCCCACGGCCCATAGTAAAATCCACAAAAAATGACCACCACCCTAATACAGGCAAAATAGATGGAAATGTGCGAATCAGGGGACATCACCTTCGCCTACAAAAGGATTGGTCTAGTCCGAGTTGTCTCCCTTGCGTCAGAGTGTACAGATGGCGCTACGATTTGAAATCAACCAGGATCCGGGGAAATTGGCCGTGGGACGCCATTTTTCTTACACAAACAGACCTGCACTGATGATTTTCAACCTTTTGCAAGTGATTGTATCATACAAAATTATATGAAACTAACGGGCGGGTGTATGTATCTAATTCACTCATACCACGGAAGACCACATGTTGGTGCGCGATGACGTCATACTCTGTCGGTCAGCATACGTTTGACGAACGTTGTGTGACCGCCAATTTTCCTTTGTTTGTGCAAACTGGACAATAAACGCTTGACACTGGGGTCGCACTCTATCGTAGACTGGCCATAATAACACGGTACAACACCTATAGATTATGTTTATTGGTCCCCATGGGTTCAGATATTTTTATTTTTGGTGTAAAATGCCTACTCTGTGGAGAGGGTTGCCCATGTTTTTTGTTGTTGATGAAATACGATCTGCCAAACTATGTACACTTGACCATAAAAATAAAATCTTACCCTCCCCGCCCCAGTTTCATCGAACACATACGTTTATGGGATCAAAACATTTTTTTTTTTTAATTAACAAAACTATACATTTTTTTTAATTAACAAAACTATACATTCTTTTTAAATGAGACCGCTCACAGAATGTAAACAATCAGGGTCGTAGCCAGGATTTACTTTGGTTCGCCACAACCCCAAAAGGGCACATCAGGGGGTTCGCTGTATGGGAAAAGGGGCAAATAGGGGGTTCGCTTCAGTTTGAAAAGGGAATTTATATGAGAAAAATATATTTCCGAAAGGGGGGTTTCCCCGAACCCAAAATAACCCACCTGGCTACGGGCCATAGCCCAGTCGGTACGTTTGGTGTACGTCGCTAAAGGTCATCGCGTACGTTGGCATGACACCGATTTTGCACCCCCAGTATGGGACTATATGGGGGTGTGAGTGAATGGGGCGTGACCTTTGTACATGTCCAGACTTGTTTGTCTGGGGGTTTTCCCCACAATGGCTCGCCATGTTGGAGCCGCCATGTTGTAGCCGCCATGTAGCCGCCATGTTGGAAAATTGTTGTAGAAAAACGTATAAAAGGGGCGATTTTTAGTGGTTTGGTGTATTCATTGACTGACTACCCAACGGAGCTCTCACACCTACCTGACCAGCCTGCCTGCCTGCCTGCCTACCAGCTTGTTCTCACCACAGGAGGAGAGAAGCATGAGACGTGGAGAAGATTTTCCAGGGGACCCAGCAGCACCTCCGGTTGAAGTCTTACCCCAAGACGAGCGTGTGAGGGACATTTATCGACGTCACTGGGCTACCATACGCCATTGTTTTCACCGTGACCGTCGTCTATTGGACTTATATAATTTCCGGTTGGAAGAAAACATCCGTCTACGTAGCTACGTGGAAGCTATCTTCAACGACCAAGATACAGCCTTCAAGTTAAATCTCACTTTTGGATACATTCTTCGCCATAAAGAGACAGACCAGCTCCGTTATTATTATCCCAGCAATAATACCCGGGTGTTTGACCAGCCTTTCACCATTATCCATCGACCGTCTCTGGACACGGTACTGGATCAACTACAAAACTTGGATAGTTTGGAATGGGTACGACAACAACGCCCCAACACCAAATGGCAAGTGGAGATGACAACCAATGTTACGTTTTACGTCACTAAAATGATCGACCACCCTATCGGCGCCCCCATTCATCTCCCGGACTGGTTGAAACGCAGAGAAGGCATGTACGCTTTAGTAGGTGGAAGCCATGGGCCGTACACCGATCGGAAATGTTTATTTCGCTGCCTGGTTATTCATCTCAACAAACGTCCCCCCACACATTGTGATAAATTGGCCAACTGCTATTGGGAAGACTACTTGCGTGAAAAGAACATGGAAAAACAGCACTTTCGCGGGGACGCCATTTTTCTTACACAAACAGACCTGCACTGATGATTTTCAACCTTTTGCAAGTGATTGTATCATACAAAATTATATGAAACTAACGGGCGGGTGTATGTATCTAATTCACTCATACCACGGAAGACCACATGTTGGTGCGCGATGACGTCATACTCTGTCGGTCAGCATACGTTTGACGAACGTTGTGTGACCGCCAATTTTTCTTTGTTTGTGCAAACTGGACAATAAACGCTTGACACTGGGGTCGCACTCTATCGTAGACTGGCCATAATAACACGGTACAACACCTATAGATTATGTTTATTGGTCCCCATGGGTTCAGATATTTTTATTTTTGGTGTAAAATGCCTACTCTGTGGAGAGGGTTGCCCATGTTTTTTGTTGTTGATGAAATACGATCTGCCAAACTATGTACACTTGACCATAAAAATAAAATCTTACCCTCCCCGCCCCAGTTTCATCGAACACATACGTTTATGGGATCAAAACATTTTTTTTTTTAATTAACAAAACTATACATTTTTTTTAATTAACAAAACTATACATTTTTTTTAAATGAGACCGCTCACAGAATGTAAACAATCAGGGTCGTAGCCAGGATTTACTTTGGTTCGCCACAACCCCAAAAGGGCACATCAGGGGGTTCGCTGTATGGGAAAAGGGGCAAATAGGGGGTTCGCTTCAGTTTGAAAAGGGAATTTATATGAGAAAAATATATTTCCGAAAGGGGGGTTTCCCCGAACCCAAAATAACCCACCTGGCTACGGGCCATAGCCCAGTCGGTACGTTTGGTGTACGTCGCTAAAGGTCATCGCGTACGTTGGCATGACACCGATTTTGCACCCCCAGTATGGGACTATATGGGGGTGTGAGTGAATGGGGCGTGACCTTTGTACATGTCCAGACTTGTTTGTCTGGGGGTTTTCCCCACAATGGCTCGCCATGTTGGAGCCGCCATGTTGTAGCCGCCATGTAGCCGCCATGTTGGAAAATTGTTGTAGAAAAACGTATAAAAGGGGCGATTTTTAGTGGTTTGGTGTATTCATTGACTGACTACCCAACGGAGCTCTCACACCTACCTGACCAGCCTGCCTGCCTGCCTGCCTACCAGCTTGTTCTCACCACAGGAGGAGAGAAGCATGAGACGTGGAGAAGATTTTCCAGGGGACCCAGCAGCACCTCCGGTTGAAGTCTTACCCCAAGACGAGCGTGTGAGGGACATTTATCGACGTCACTGGGCTACCATACGCCATTGTTTTCACCGTGACCGTCGTCTATTGGACTTATATAATTTCCGGTTGGAAGAAAACATCCGTCTACGTAGCTACGTGGAAGCTATCTTCAACGACCAAGATACAGCCTTCAAGTTAAATCTCACTTTTGGATACATTCTTCGCCATAAAGAGACAGACCAGCTCCGTTATTATTATCCCAGCAATAATACCCGGGTGTTTGACCAGCCTTTCACCATTATCCATCGACCGTCTCTGGACACGGTACTGGATCAACTACAAAACTTGGATAGTTTGGAATGGGTACGACAACAACGCCCCAACACCAAATGGCAAGTGGAGATGACAACCAATGTTACGTTTTACGTCACTAAAATGATCGACCACCCTATCGGCGCCCCCATTCATCTCCCGGACTGGTTGAAACGCAGAGAAGGCATGTACGCTTTAGTAGGTGGAAGCCATGGGCCGTACACCGATCGGAAATGTTTATTTCGCTGCCTGGTTATTCATCTCAACAAACGTCCACCCACACATTGTGATAAATTGGCCAACTGCTATTGGGAAGACTACTTACGTGAAAAGAACATGGAAAAACAGCACTTTCGCGGGGTCCCGTTATCACAACTGGATGTGGTGGAAAATTTATTCCACGTTAATATTGTCGTGTATAGTCTAGCCCAACACGTGGATGATGACAACACCGACGACCCACAACTCACCGCCCGACTCGTACAGCGTTCCCCGGGCAAATACGACACAACCATGACATTGAATTTGTACGAAACGGACACTGGCGGGCATTTCTCGTACATCACGGACATCAACAGGTATGCCCAGTCATACAATTGTAATAAATGTCATCGGGTCTTCAAAGAATCGTCCAAATTACATAGGCACGAGAAGAGTTGTGACCAGACCACCAAACGGAAATTCCCCGGCGGCGTATTCCACAACACTCCGACCATCTTTGAAGACCTGGCAGATGAGGGTATTGACGTCCCCATGGACCACCGTTATTTCCCGTACAGAGCGTGCTATGATTTTGAAGCCCTATTAGAACCCATGGAAAAGGTATCGGCTAAAACTCAATGGACCCAGCATCACATTCCTTTGAGTGTGAGTATTCACACCAACGTACCCGGTTACGACACGGCTCCGGTGTGTTTCGTCTCTAACGGGGACCCCCATGAACTGATTACACGAATGATGGACTACCTGGAAACCCTCAGTCAAGTCAGTGCGGCACATCTCGCGTCGACTATCTACTGTGATGTATTAGCGGCACTTGATGCGCGTATTCCAACATTGGATGGGGAGGAGGACGATACCGATGACGAAGACGAAAGTGAGGAACGCAAACCACCGAAACCCTATGCGCAGAAACTGAAACTGCGTTTATTGGAATACATGAACCAATTACCCGTCCTTGGATTTAAATCGGGCCGATATGATTTGAACTTAATCAAAGAATTCTTGTACCCGTACCTCGCTAAAGCTGGGAATGTGAAATTCATTATTAAGAAGACAAACAACCACGTCGCTCTATCCACAACTTCACTCCGATTCTTAGATGTACGGAATTACCTGGCGCCGAATTACAGCTATGAACAGTGGGTGAAAGCGTACGACTGCGCGGAGAGGAAAAGTTGCTTTCCCTACAACTACATGACGAGTCTCGAGCGTCTGGACGAAACCCAGTTACCACCCGAGGAGGCCTTTTACAACGATCTCAAAGGAGAAGCATTATCTACCACCCTGTATACCGAACTGCAACAGGTGTGGGTCCGTGAAGGAATGCAAACTCTCCGGGATTTTCTCGTCTATTACAACAATTTGGATGTCATTCCATTTCTGGAAGCTACCGACGGTCTGACCCTGCGGTATCTGTTCCAGGATTTACCCACGTTCTTCGCTATCGTCGATCAGAAAGACGCCGACATGTTTGACTGTTTGAAGGGAAATATCGTAGGCGGCCCCAGTATTATATTCCATCGGTACCATGAGAAACAGCTGACCCATATCCGAGGAGAAAAATTGTGTGAGAAAATAATAGGATTCGACGCCAATGCCCTCTACCTATCGTGTTTGAGTAAACCTATGCCGGCCGGTCATTATAGGCGGTGGCTCCCTGAGGGTGGAGCATTCAGAGCTCAACGATCTACGGAAGATCAAGCAGAACAATGGCTGGATTGGGAAAGTCAGCGACGAGGCGTCACTATCCGTCACCAAGCCAACCACACGGAAAAGCGAATTGGAGATCGGCGCCTTCCCGTGGACGGATTTGCTATCATCAATACAGTACCTACCGTGTTTCAATTTCACGGCTGTTATTGGCACGGTCATGAGTGTTCGTTCGCGGGAGGGCGCTATAACGAGCGCCGTGGACTGACCCCGGCCGCCTTACGTGAAGAAGTACAGCAGAATCGAGATTACATTTGTGGACTGGGCTATGCCTATGAACAGCTATGGGAATGTGAATTCCACCACATGCAACGTCGTCAACCTGAGCTGTACTCGTTCTTACACGCTCACGACCGACTACTGGATTATCGGACTGTTATCACCATGACCGACATCCTACGCACTGTTGAGACGGGAGACCTCTATGGATTCGTGGAATGTGATCTGCACGTCCCTGACCACTTGAAAGACACGTTTGGCGAATGTCCGCCCATCTTCAAAAACACCGAGGTGAGTCGAGATGATATCGGAGCCCATATGCGCGCATATGCTGAAGAACACGACTACCTAATGCGACCACAGCGTATGTTGATCGGCAGCATGTTTGGCGAAAAAATCTTGCTCGGTACCCCTCTGCTTCAGTGGTATATGAGGCACGGACTGGAAATTACGAAAATATACCAAGTCATAGAATTCACCCCCCAGGCTTGTTTTGAGAAGTTCGCGAACGACATGACTACCGCCCGTCGCCAAGGAGACGCCGACCCCAGTAAAGCCATCATCGGGGAAACGATGAAATTACTTGGGAACAGCGGATATGGAAAAACGGTAACGAACCAGGACCGTCACGTGACCGTGAACATTTGTACCACGAAACAAGTCCGCAAACGCGTGAATTCGCCGCTATACCGACACATGGAGATGATTGACGACACCACCTACGAAGTGACGTCAGCCAAAAAGACCATCACCTATAACCTGCCGCTCCAAATAGGATGTATGGTGTACCAGCTGGCCAAACTGCGAATGCTGGAATTCATATACGATTTCATGGGCGTGTATTTCCACCAATCAGACTGGCAATTGATAGAAATGGACACCGACTCAGCATACATGGCCGTTTCCAACCCGGACTGGGAGTCACTCGTCAAACCAGAATTACGTGCACAATATGAGGCGGAACGGGACCAGTGGTTACCCCGACGCGACCACTACACCTACGACAAGCGGACGCCCGGCCTGTTTAAACTAGAGTGGAGCGGTGATGCCATGATCGCCCTGTGTTCGAAAACTTACTTTTGTGACGGTGATGACAACAAATTCAGTTGTAAGGGGGTGAGTCGACGCGACTCCAACATCAACAAGGCCCTGTACCTGAATGTCCTCCAGAGCCAGGCCAGTGCGACTGGCACTAACCGAGGTTTCCGTATCATCGACCACCAGATGCGTTCGTATACCCAGGACCGGGAAGCCTTCACATACTTCTACCCCAAGCGCAAAGTCCTGCCCGATGGTGTGACTACAACCTATCTTGACATTTAGAGTGATAAATACGAACACTGCGAATATTCCACTGGACTAACGAACTGTTCTATAATTCAATTTTTATGGGTACCAAACGCCTTTGATAAGACAGTTATATGTTCTATGAGTACTGATGATATTGCACCGGACTAACGAATTAACTGTTGTATATAGGTTCAATAATTCAATTCAATTGTATGGGTACCAACCGCCTTTGATAAGGGATGATAAGAGGAACTCACTGTTGTATATATGTTCTATGAGTACTGCGGCTATTGCACCGGCCTTGTTGGGCTGAATTAACTGCTGTATATATGTTGTGTTTTCTGTTATAAAATGTGTGTTTCTTCCATACAACATTGTGAGTTTGGCAATGTACAAGCCCCCCTGTTCTGGGCTTCAGTTTTCACATGGTTGTTCTCACGTTGTTGTTGTTACTGAATAAAAAAAAAATGAGATCTCACCAAAAAACCCTGTCTTGTGTGTTTTTATTCATAATGCATAAATGTCCAATGTGGAGATTCAGTCAAACTGAAATCAGTGGCGTAGGATGGGGCCAAAATGTAACCCATCAATGTTAGAATGCAAGAGCACTATAGTAAAATAGAGAGCCAATGAAATCAGCCCACAGACCAAGTACGTGTTTTGGTCTAGGTTTGGAGCGGGCATTTCATTGAGGTGCGTGTAAAGGAAGACGGTGAGTGAAGACTCGTCCAACACGTATAGATTAAGTTTATTACTATAAGTTCTATGTAGCGCGCTGCGGCCGGGGGAAACCCCCCCAGGCAGGGTGTACATTCCGTGGGACTACTTTCTGCCCGCGGAGGCAGACCGCATCACCGCGGATGAATACAAAGGTCAAAGAACTATTTTTGACCTGCAAAGGCTATCTATTGTCCCGGAAAGGGTCGGACATTGCCGGAGATTGCCGGACATTACCGGAGATTGCCGGACATTAGACGGCTTCTGATTGGACGAGAGCTCTGTGACGGATTTGAAATACTCGCTTCTGATTGGACGAGAGCTCTGTGACGGATTTGAAATACTCGCTTCTGATTGGACGAGAGCTCTGTGACGTCATCGATGACGTCATCTCATTTGCATAAATGATAAGGAATTTAGCCTTTATATACTACTCTCCTGTTCATATAGAGACATACAACAGTGGTTAGTGATGGGAAGTATACTGCAACAACAACATCAAAAAGTATTGCGCGTAATTGCAATTGCACAGAGAATAATGTCGGCGAGGAAAGGTCAGCAAAATTATACAATCGTATTGGCAGTTTTGTGAAGTAGATTCTATCTTGAATTGTAGTTTAGATGCCGAAATTCGACATTGCCGTTTAGTATGAAAATCGATGAAAATATCCCAATTAGGATATATTTCAATATCCAAACTTTGATTTAATATCCCAGGTGGGATATATACCCCACTAATTTTCCGTTTGGGCCAGGCAGTGGAGGTAAAATTAATTTTTGATGTTAATAATGGTTTTCTGTGTCTGTGATTTGAATTTTTAGTAACGTAAGGGTATTTTTGCTGTGTGCAATTGCTGAATGTGATTTTAAAATAATTATTCGATGTACCGGTAGGCATACGTGTAATCTTGAAGAAGACCTCTAGGCTACTTATAGTATTTTCTGGTTGTCAATTGCCACACAAATAAATGAACATGAATCAGATTCAGTGACTTTATTCTTGTACATGTCTACAATAACAATGTCATTGAGCTTTGACTGTAGGTTGCAGTGTGCATGAATACATAAACCATGAATGAATGCCGCTATGCATCCTGGGCAACAATGTTCACTACGATGCGGACACCGACCTCGGCAATATTGTAGGTTTACTACCAAAATGTTATCTTGTCTAGTTCAGATAATATACAATTTTTAATCTTCGGTGTTGTGTTCTTTATCGGGGAACGGTAATTCCATTGGATCGTCAAACAATTGTGATAGCAGTTTAACACCTCGACAAAATTGTTTCCATCGTCCACTGGTACCACATACGCAACTTTCATTTGCCTAAACTTTCTTTACAGTATTGATGAAGTCTCTTCAATAATTAGAGCTACGATTCACAAATTCATACCACGTAAGTAGTAGACAAAACATGGATCCACGCATATTTCACCCGGATGTAAAAATGACGTCACTTCCGGTTTGGGTGAATGGGGCGTGACCTTTGGACATGTCCAGACTTGTCTGTGTTTCTCCGTGTCTTTTGATGTACTGGTTTTTCCCGACCGCCATTGTGGGAAAATGGCGGATATGTTGACCGGAAAGGCCCGAAGGTGACCGCCATTGTGGGAAAATGGCGGATACGTTGACCGGAAAGACCCGAAGGTGACCGCCATTGTGGGAAAATGGCGGATACGTTGACCGGAAAGACCCGAAGGTGACCGCCATTGTGGGAAAATGGCGGATACGTTGACCGGAAAGACCCGAAGGTGACCGCCATTGTGGGAAAATGGCGGATACGTTGACCGGAAAGACCCGAGGGTGACCGCCATTGTGGGAAAATGGCGGATACGTTGACCGGAAAGACCCGAAGGTGACCGCCATTGTGGGAAAATGGCGGATACGTTGACCGGAAAGACCCGAAGGTGACCGCCATTGTGGGAAAATGGAGAATACGTTGACAGGAGCTAGCGGAGCCACTAATGGTCCAATGGGGTCATATGAGGTATCAATGTGAAGCATTCGTGAAGGGGCATCTGACTGGACTAGCGGCTCGGGCGTTGTCACCATTCCGCGCATGCGCGGTGGCCAAAGGGTATGAAAATAGACGTTTTGGAGCTAGGGGAGCCACAAATGGTCCAATGGGGTCATATGAGGTATCAATGTGAAGCATTCGTGAAGGGGCATCTGAATGGACTAGCGGCTCGGGCGTTGTCACCATTCTGCGTGTTGGAGTCTAGGTGAGTCCCCGGTGGTCCAATGGTGTCGTATGATGTCTTATTTTGAAGCTCTCATGCAGGAGCACTTGACTACACTAATGGTTCGTACGTTGTCAATATTCTGCGCTTGCCGTAGTATAGCAAGCAGGCGTTTTTGGGGGTGTGTGTGGGTGTGTTTGGGTTAGAGATGGGCTATTCACGGTTCGATTGGATCGGGTGAGGTATCCATGTGAAGCCTATGTGAGGGGGGCATCTGATGGGGTGAGTGCGGGGTTGAAATATCGTCACTCTGCGCATGCGCAGTGGACAAAAGGGTATGGTTGTTTGGATTTGTTTTCTTAGTCTCGTCAAGACAAACATGATAGGAAGTGTCCTGGCAAGAAACGGTGAAATTTTTGAAAAAAGTTCGAGGTCTGTCTATAGCCCCATATAGACCCATATACTGGGGTATAAGCCCAATGTATGTATAAATCCATACTGGGTGGACGTGTTGGAGTCTAGGTGAGTCCCCGGTGGTCCAATGGTGTCGTATGATGTCTTATTTTGAAGCTCTCATGCAGGAGCACTTGACTACACTAATGGTTCGTACGTTGTCAATATTCTGCGCTTGCCGTAGTATAGCAAGCAGGCGTTTTTGGGGGTGTGTGTGGGTGTGTTTGGGTTAGAGATGGGCTATTCACGGTTCGATTGGATCGGGTGAGGTATCCATGTGAAGCCTATGTGAGGGGGGCATCTGATGGGGTGAGTGCGGGGTTGAAATATCGTCACTCTGCGCATGCGCAGTGGACAAAAGGGTATGGAAATAGACGTGTTGGGGTCTAGGTGGGCCACTAGTGGGCCGATGGGATCGAGTGAGGTATCCATGTGAAGCCTAGGTGAGGGGGCTAGACTAGAGTGTCGTTTCCATTCTGCTGCGCAGGTCACGTGGGTTGTGACGTCACTTCCGGGTTTCACCTCCAAACCCAGAAGAGTTCCAATGTTCAACCTCCGGGGTTTTTCCCGACCCGGCGCGGCCGCAGCGCGCGCGCGCGCGGAGGTGATCTGATGCCGCAGCGCGCGCGCGCGTCATCACCGGCAGTACGCGGATGAATGTCGGGTCAAAAGGTCAAAGGTCACATCGAGGTCAAAAGGTCCAAGGTCTCCCTTTCGGCAAGGTTTGGAGGAGACAATGTTGCGGCATCGATATACAGAGCTTGAACCCCAAAAGGGGATTGTAAATTAACCTGGGAAGCATGGGCAGTTCCATTTGGACCAATCAGCGGTCGAGAAAAAGAGCCAATGAGCGATCGATAAAAGAGCCAATGGACGGGTACTAGAATTTCGCTCACGTCTGCGCCTCCATCCGGGTACTGGGATGCTTTCGTCTACGTCCGCGCCTACATCCGGGTTCTTGTACACCCGGGTAATGTTTTCTGGACATGGATGGGTTACCTTTGGCTCCATTCTAGGCCACTGATTGGCTAATACGGTGTTTAAAGCCAGTTTCATGCATTATGCTCATATAGAAAACACACAAGACAGGTTTTTTTGGTGAGATCTCATTTTGTTTTTTATTCAGTAACAACAACAACGTGAGAACAACCACGTGAAAACTGAAGCCCAGAACAAGGGGCTTGTACATTGAAAGAACTGAAGCCCAGAACAGGGGGCTTGTACATTGAAAGAACTGAAGCCCAGAACAGGGGGCTTGTAAACTTAAGCCCAGAACAGCGGGCGTGTGTACATTGAAAGAACTTAAGCCCAGAACGGGGCTTGTACATTGAAATGATGGGCGGCCCAGTAATATACGAGTACATCGCGGTCCTCGGCCTTGGGGTACTCGTCAAACATCTGTACGATGGTAGATAAGGGTCTTCCCCGGCATCGATGGTACAGGTAAAACAAGCAATATTGTCCGCACACGCTACTGGCCAGGCTTTGCAACGTTTGACTGTTCCAACACCACGTCTCTGTGCCTTGATCCATTAAGTCTGTTAAATCGGGATGGAGGGGTGGCAGGACGTACGGGTCAAAGTATTCGCCCTGCTGTTCTGTCAAGTACACGGCCACCCAATGTTCACCGGGCCGATCCATCGGGTCCGTGTTGAGAACGTATGCAGCAGGATACATACGGTCTAATGGGAACACATCTCGGGCGAACACCCCTTGAAAGACCATACGTGTCTCTGGGTCATTCTCCAGCACGGTGGTTATCTGGTCTGTATCCATGTTAGGTGGAGAAGTCACACAGGACGTTGCGCGCTTTGTCCACTTGAATGATGTTGTCAAACTCGGCGTAGCAGATCACATTGACGGTGGTCGCGAGGGCTCGTAAAAAGTGGATTTCCAACCGTAAATTGCCTTGCTTGGCCAGGGCCAGCTGATGGTCGTTCTCTAAGGTGGGGGTCAGATCGAAACAGAACAACGTGTATCCGTTCGCGTAATCCTCTCGACTGATCAAATTCCCTTCGTCCTGGTTGATTTGACCGGTGGCTGTAAACAGGCTCTGATAGGCTCGAATGAAATTCCTGCGCCCAAAGTTCGGTGTTAAGGCCGTGGCTGGGACCTGTTGTCCATCCACATGCAGGGCCACAAAATCCTGGACCTTCGATGTGCGTCGTCGCTGGGTCGGTCGTCGACTGGTGCGTCGTCTCGGTGGGGCAGCTCTTTTATTCCCTACGGTGCGTTGTGCTTTGGCCACCAAGACGCCTTCCGCTTCTTTAGCCCGCCGTTTCAAGGCTTCTTTGGGTGCGGTATCCCCCAAGACATCACCGGCCACTTGCAGTCCACTGCGTACCGCTTGTTTGCCGATTGCTTTCACCCCACGCGTCACCAAGGGCAGGAACGTTTTGACGAAGCTGCCGAGTATGTTCCCCAGTCCATGTCCTCGTTGCATGCGTGCACCGCTAAAGACCGGAAAGCCACCCCCGGCCTGTTGGGCATAATAGTCGGCATAGCTGCGTGCATCGCACTCGTAAGGTACTTTCATTATGCAAAGTGAGGAGCACGTGCTTGTCGAAAATGAAGTGTCAGCACCACTTTCCCGCGTTCGAATGCCACCGGTCGTCCCGTGTCATCTCTTATATCCACCGTGATCGTGTTGATGTCGGTTTGTTGTACGGGCAGGTAGAGCATGTGGGTGAAACTGTGGGTGACTTGATCTCCATACGTCTTTTTAATGGGGACCACCCGTAACAGAGGTGTGCTGATATCGCCCACGATGTGGTTGTCCACCACGTCCGAGTAGACGTAGAGTCCGTACATACCTGACTTCATATCCATCGGGATCTCGCCTTGGTGGGCGGTGGGACCAGCGAACGTCAGTAGATCGAAACCCAGCATTTGCTGTAGGATAGGACTCAGTACGACACTCGCGTGCTTCCGTACTCACGCAGACATCATGTACAACTAATGCTAGAACCCACAACTCTGCCCTTTTTATCTACCTCAGAGACAAATTCAACCATGCTGTGGTATTCATTCTTTTTATTATCCCCATCATCAAACACACAGATCCCAGCTGGGGGAGCCACTATGAGTGTGTTTACATTATTTTTGTATGTACACGTGGTGGGCCTCTCCGGGAAAGATGTCGGTCCGTAGTCGAAAGTGGTCGGGGGTGGCTTGCTTGAGGTCGAAGAGCATATACCCGTGCTGAGGGGTTGTGGCATCTTTAAATGCTTCCAACGCAAATGGTGTGCGGCCGGGATACATCTGTCTCGCCAGGTGCAGCAGTTGAGTGGTATCTCTCGGGTTTTTGAAGACCACCAGGTAGTGGGCATTTAAGCTGATGTTCTGATGTTCTTTGTTTTTACTGAACAGATTCTGCACAATGTAGATGATGCTGAGCCGTCGATGATGGCTGCCTTTGGTAAAGAGTTGGGTGAGCCGCGCATCCGCCATGAGATCATCCAGAACCACCAAGGTGTCGGGTTCCAAATCGGCCAGGTTGGGTAGGCCTTCCACGAACGTGATGTGGGGCATTGCTGCATACGCTTCCTGCCATTCTCCGTAACACCACACGACTCGGGCAATGGGTGGGGTGATCATGCTGTCGGCGTGTTGAAGGAGCTTCCTGACGAAGTGCGTTTTACCGGAGCCCGTCGGTCCTGCGATGACGCAAGTGAAGGGATGCTGCCACCGAGGGTCCATGGTTCGAGCTGTATGCGCTGTCGTGGTTTTCCGCTCTTGTATATTTCGTACGAGTGAACTGGAGTGGTGGTGGTGGATACAACGTCGGTCGTCGTTGTCTGTTCACTACGAGTGATGATGGTGGTGGGTACAACGTCGGTCGTCGTTGTCTGTTCACTGCGAGGGATGAAATCCGGTGGGTCTTCAGACGTATTGGGTGTTCTTGGTGTAGTTGTGGAGCTTGGTGTGGAGCTCGACGTGGCTTGTACATGGGGTGTGGTGGTGACTGGGCTCGATACGGGGTTGACTGGTGCTATCTGTAGACCGGTTTCACTGGTGGCTGGTGTTCTCAGTTGGTTAAGTAACGTGCTCACATAGCCTACGTCGTAAAACACACCTCCGTACAACACACTCAGCAGGGTTAGCAGTATCACCACAAAGCCCACTTGCGCTTTGCGCGTTTTGGGAAACGCTGTGTTCAGAGGCAGCTGCTGTTTGTCCATAGCACTGTGGTCGGACGTGGAATGAAGGATGACGGCAGTGGTGTCTAGCTTTATAGTCGTTTCACCTGGTTGGCAGCGTCCCAGGAATTGAAGGAACTGGGCCAGCCTTGCCATTTGACGAAATGAAACAGTTTGCCACGTCGACGTTCCGTTTTCAAAATCTGCTCCATCGTGTAGTAGTCTTGCTGTGTTTTTACGACAGGCTGTAATTCCGTCTCGTAAAACGTCCCTAGCAACGGTTCCCCTTGAAGATCTTCCAGTTCATAGACTCGCTGCTGTCGGGGTAGGCGCCGTTTAATCAGGAAGTGCTCATCGCTCCAGTTGGGCAAGTAACTTTTCTCAAATTGACCTTTGACTTTACTGATCCGTACAGGGTCCCCGACCTTGAACACCGCCTTCGTCGTTCGCTGCGATGGCCTGGGGTACAAGACACGCCGGACTTGGGCTTCATTGCGTTGGGTCACGGTAATGGGGGCTCTCTCTATACTCCGATGATAGGCTCGATTGTAACCACTCACAAGTTTCGGGAGAACATCGATGTACCGCCTTGTATTCTTATAGGTGAAATATTAATACATGCGGCCTTTGAATGTCCTGTTGAACCTTTCCACCACGGAAGCCTTGGTCTCGTTGTACGTATGGAAGAAAAACACCTTCTGGGCTTTCAGAAACTGTTGGAACGGTCTGTTGAGGAATTCCGTGCCTTCGTCGGTTTGCAAATACAAAGGTTTGCGCCCGGTCTTGAAGATGTCTTTGAACGCCGCTATGAGATTCGCCTCCGTTTTCGTCCGGATGGGTACCACCCACGCATACTTCGATAGGATATCGATGCACGTCAAGATATACCGATTCCCATCGTTGTGTTTGGCAAAGGCGCTCATATCGACCAAATCCGCTTGCCACTGGGCATCTATTCCTCCCACGATGACCCGGTTCCGTAGAAATGGCGACGGACAGATCGATGTAAGGTATAGGTGTCTTGTTTTCTTAACCAATCTCGGACTTGGGCACGTTGTATCCCCTGGGGTTTGGCCGCTCGATAGAGAGCCGACAATGCACTATAGGCCACCGGACTGTCGGGACTGTAGTATAAGTTATCCAACACCTTCTCCCAGCGCTTCATGGTGACAAATGATGATGGACCCTGGCTCTATCGTTTATTTATAACGGGTATATCTTGGGCCGGAGTTTCTTTCTGATTTTCTTCGTTAGCTTCCACAGTGTCCATGGTAAATGACCAGTCCATCTCGTCTGATGACTGTTTGATAAGCACTTGATCCACATCTACTACGGCATCTTCCAATGCAGACCATAGATCAGGGTGAAGGGTAAAATGCACTGTACCCCCATCTAGCCGAGCCAATTGAGCAAAGAAAGGGCCGCGTCGGATGTACACATCGTGACACAAGTGGATGAGGTCGCCGTCCAGTTCACCAGACAACACCCGCTTGAATTTGGTCCAGCCCTCCCGGGACAGACGAATGTGGGCCGGGCACGGTTGTGTAGGGTCCGCATCACAGATGTCTCCCACCTCCTCCATGATATCGACCTTATCCGCATACACGTGCAGGAAAACCTCGGGGGTCAAGCTGAGATACGCCAGTATTATATGCTCCGTCATGGTCAGTACGTGAATGGTACCAGATTTGACTGTCTCTCGTATTTATAGGGAGAACCCCGTGAGATCAAAGGATCGGGTGGTCAAAGTCTAGCCGGGTAATCAATGGCATCGTCGTCTGGTTCATGGCTAGACATTTGTTCATTGGGTTCTGCCGCTGCTTCTCTCAGGGCACGAGCCCACTCCAACTCGTCTGATGACCGCTCGTCCGGTGTAAACAGCTGGTCCACGATAGGCACCACTTTCTCGAAGGCTGTCCACAGATCGGGGTCTAGGGTGAAGCCTCGCGTAGGGTCTTGGTAGCGGCCCAGGCGTGGGAAGAAGGGTCCACGGTATACGTAGATGGCATTGTCTATGTGGATGAGGTGTCCATCGAGCTCGCCGCTCAACACCCGTTTAAATTTAGTCCAGCCGTCACGGTGTAGCGTAACCGTATTCGATACGGTCTCAGCGCGCGACCAGCAAACATCTCCACGGTCTTCCACGAGGGTGACTTTATCTTCATAGACGTGTAACCCCACCCGGGGTGTAAGGGGAAGGATGGCTCGTAGGACTGGTGACATGCTTGATCCAATGACGAACGGTGAATGACACACACACTGTCTGACCCTCGTATTTATAGTGAGGTCCCACTGTCAATGCCACAGCGCCAGGGTCAATAGGGCACAGACTATTGTGAGGCCAACCAGCCGTCGCTGGTTCCGGCGTGAGCGCTCGTGGTCCATAGCCCGAGCATCAAGGATGGCTGTCATAGTCCAGTAGTGGTGAGTGATGGCACACCTCTCCATCGAGTGCACTCTGTCGAGGACCGCTTCTGTGAACTCGTTCAGGATCTGGCGTCGCCCCTCGTTGTCGTCGCCATCTGCAAACATGGACCGGACCACTGCTCGGTAACCCGTGATTGAATTAACCATGGTGGCATGCTGTAAAGTGCGAGTCGCATAGGGCTGGATCTCCGTCATGACTCTGCAACCGTAGAAATGAAGGTGTGGGATCCAGAGGGACGTGTTTTATAGACCATGTCACACATGCGCGCCTAGATGTAGCTCTACGGGTGTAGTCCGTGATACGTATTATTCTGATTGGTTATGTGGCTCCTATAGAAATAGTACCTTATCCACAATGGGGACTACTTGTTCCAAAGCCGTCCATAGATCGGGGTCAAGGGTAAAACCACCGTCGTTCAGACAGAGGAGTCGAGCGAAAAAGGGACCGCAGAAAATGTAGACGTCGTCACACAGGTGAATGCTATCACCGTGCAGGTCACCCAACAACACCCGTTTCAAGGTAGTCCATCCTTCCGGTGACAAAGAGACGTGCGCTTTGGGTTCAGGCGTACACCAACACCTAAGTCCGCTATCGATGAGGTCCACTCGTTTGGGGTACAACAATAGGGTGCAGCCAGGTGTAAGCCTCCGGGTAGCCACAGCCCCTTCTTTCACCTCGGGGTGTAGTAAGTCATCCACTTCGGGGAGTACATCTTTCAGTGCCATCCATAAGGGTGGACAGAGTGTGATATAGGTACCTCCACTCTGTTCCAACCGGGGAAAAAGGGAATCCTCTCCAGCAGTGCGTATGTGCACGCCGACTTCCACGTGCATGAAATCACTTTCGGGGTCTTTTCCCTGTAACAATCGTGTCAATAGAGTCCAGCCTGATAGCGATAAAAAATCTTCACCTTCTGCGGTGCGTCTTGGACCAGCTCCAGGTGATCGTCATTGACGATGAGGTAGACGTCGGACGTCAGTTGGAATAACGCAAGCTCTGTTCCGCTCGCTGCCATGGTGGGGAATGAAAAGCGAACGGTTAGAGAGGTGGCTTTATAGTGTACCTGGTGGGTAGGGTTTTATACACCGTGTGAGTCATGGGCACTTGTTATACTCGCTTGCGCCATAAGGTCAATAAGGTTAGAAATGCGCTTTTTTTCTACTACGCCCTGTGACGGCCCTTCGTGAATGGGCGTAACCTGTGAACATCATAGGAATGCATGTACTAACCTGTCTGTGGGGGTTTTCCACAATGTCGTTCACCTTCGTGTCTTTTCGGGTACGTCCGTGTCTTTTCGGTAAAGTCCGTGTCTTTTCGGTAAAGTCCGTGTCTTTTCGGTAACGTTCGTATCTTTTCGGGTATATATGAGGGTCTTGAGGGGGGCGACTGTATGTGACGTGTTGTATGTGTTTTTCTCGGCGACGTCCGTGTCTATCATCCGGGCACATCACGTCTGCGCCTGCATTGGGGTATGTATGAGGGTCTTCATGCGCGCTGTGGAAAAATAGGCCGTTATCTACTCCAAATGCACTCCATCGCACTTCCAAACTTCCGCTTTCGCTACTACTCTCACTGATGACGTCACCAGTGACGTTACAGGTGACGTGGACATCCCTTCAAGTCGTGGTCTACACCCCGAGAGCTACAAAATAACACTTTCATAGACACATTCGAACAAATAGTGGCCCATATCGGCCTTAAAATGTCTATTTCCATACTACGGCCTGCCTGCGCATGCGCAGAATGACGATATTTCTAACACCCGCCCACCCAGGCGGATGCGCCCTCACGTATGCATCACCTTGACACTCGGCTCAATCAGACCATTAGTGGCCCACCTATACCCCAAAACGGCGGTCACCTTCGGGTCTTTCCGGTCAACGTATCCGCCATTTTCCCACAATGGCGGTCACCTTCGGGTCTTTCCGGTCAACATATCCGCCATTTTCCCACAATGGCGGTCGGCAAAAACCCCAGTACATCAAAAGACACGGAGAGACACAGACAAGTCTGGACATGTCCAAAGGTCACGCCCCATTCACCCAAACCGGAAGTGACGTCATTTTTACATCCGGGTGAAATATGCGTGGATCCATGTTTTGTCTACTACTCACGTATGCAACGGGAGACACATCAGAAATATATTGAACAGGACCAATTCCTTCCCTGTTTTTTAGCAGCCTTGGATGCTTTCATTATGTTAACGGTTCCATACCTTGTTATTATGTTCCGTACAGATAATTAACTGGTTTGGTTATATCATACCTTCCTGTTCCATGCCAAGCAGTCGTCCATGTTCCCGTAGACAATACTCCCTCATTTGTAAGCAGAATGTCTGGAAACTTTCTGTCTCGGTTTCCGGACAGAGAATACATCCGCTATCGTCGACTTCCGGCATCGGTATAGCGCTTGCGCAACATACCATACAGACGACCACCAACATCGACATTACTATCTTCGATTCCATATTGCTGGTAAAATGAAGAAAGACGAGTACTTTCCATTACCTTTGGGTTCACCATCACATTTAGCAAGCAAATCGGGGAGTCCAGGTCACGTCACTTTCGGCTCCCCCCCCCCCCTCTCCTCCCCCCCACCACCACCAACCTAGCACTGGACGAACGGTCTCATCAGGTTAAGACAGGCAATTAAGAAAATATATCCGTTAATATGAACCGAATATTTCTGACCTCTGATTTTTTACGTATTTGGTGACGATATACAGGAGACAAATCATCCCAAAGTTTCAGAATTTTCATCAGAAAGGAACAAATATTTCACAGAAACGAACGTTAGGCAATGATAAAGCATAGGCCTATATACGGTACAGATTTTGTTCCGAGTAAGGGCGGTTGGCAAAATTTAACAGCGGTTCTTTAGTTCCCGCTCAGTGTGGACAAGACGGTCTGTTTACGTAACGACTCTGCTATGCCATGACTATTCATATATTTAGTGTGTTCATGTATCAGCTAAATTTGCCATCAGCTGAATAGTGTTGTTCGAAAATAAAGATAACTTTCTGTCGATTGCTGAACTACTATTTTTAAAACGCGGATTTTTCATTTATAAAATTGTTCACTATTTCTTGAAATACATTACTCTTGGGAAGAAAATAATTTCAATAACTAGAATTGACAGACAGTTACTCAAACAAACTTTTAGCGAGCGCTTTTTTTGCTTAAACGGATTGTGAATCCAACCAGAGCGGAAGTAGGCTGTCTTCGAACACTCAATCCTTCCTCACAATTTTTGTACGGCCAATAATTGCTAAAGCATTATGTAGTTCAAAGATGAATAGAACCGTTCCGAGATGGAACTCTCTAACCGAAAAAGGCGCGGGACGACGCCATTGCCCATATGACGTTACGCTGAGGTTAGATAAAAACAAAACAAAACAAAAAGCCCAAAACATTTCGTAAACAAGTTCTTCAACACTGTTTCTTCAAACTTGTGTCGATATTCAGATTTTTGAAAGCCACAATGATACTTATTTTGCGATCTTTGCGGTATTAGCCAATGTTAAAGCATCACCCGGTACCTTGGCCTGACGCCACGTGTTCAATGACGTCATTTCGCGCCTTTCATGACTGAAGAGTTCGATCTCCAGACTGTCCTATTGTTTTACGTAATTTAAAGGGCAATATATAGCTGATGATAAAATCTCTCAATAGGATATACTCACTTTCCCCTGGTTATCTTCCTTTCAAGTCTGTGTGCAAATGGATGTTTGTGTGGTAAACTTTCAGATTTATATGCAGTCGGTACCGATTAAAGAAATTTGACACCACGACGTAAATGAAGAAGCATTGTCCATGATTAATTTCCAATTCCACTCTAATTTCCGATCCTTTTAACTTTGAAGAAGTCAGATATTCGATTAAATAAATAGCGCCAGTATTACTTCGTATTTATCCAGCTGCTGTTTTGGGCATATGGCAAGGGACGTTGGCGCGTTTATTTTGCTTTGTTGATAATCGGTGTTGCACATATCGACCTCTTCATAGTTGATTCGGAGAATCATGAAAGGTCATGTTATCAAATGATCGGTCAAATTCACTTTCAAACGTCACCTGTCTTGAAAAGATGTTGCAGAACGAAATAAAAAAAAATTGAGGGATCTTTCATCAGATCACACGACAATCTAATCTTGGTTAAATCAGCGAGCGAACATACTCATATAGCTGGAGGAAGCGCAACATTGAGCTGGTAAATACCATCTCGACTCGGCGCCATGTAAACCTCTTGTTCTCGCCAAGAATCTCGAAAGGGAATAATCAGCCAATCGGCTGATCAGTTGCACGGCTGTACACAAATTTCTCAGTTTAACACAAAACTGCGATGGTAAGTACATGTACCATCTCGACTTGGCGCCATGTAAACCTCTTTTGTTCACGCCAAGAATCTCGAAAGAGAATAGTCAGCCAATCGGCTGATCAGTTACATGGCTGTACACAAATTTCTCAGTTTGGCATACATCACACAGACAGCTGTGTCTGTGGGTGTCATCAAAACGTGCCCAGCTGACGGATGTCTGACCGGGAGTTCCGACCGAGGAGTGGTGAGAAAGGCGCGGTGATTGATTCGTCTCGCGCCAGCATCAGATGTATATATTTGCATATACATTGAGGTTTACACTATACACTAATTATTTATAACTTGTGACGCGGTCAATACCATGAAACCTGGACCCGAGGACAGAGTTGGTCAATAGACCCAAGCGAGGTCGTCAGCTTGACCAAGTCTGGCCAAGGGTCCAGGTTTCATAATATTGGATCCGTCACAAGTGAATAAGTACATGTATCTTGTTGTACCGACTTTTTTAATTTTAGGTGCATCCATAAATCTCCCTTTCCTCCACTGCATCATCCCTGTCCATGGTTCGTCTGACAAAGCCGAGCCATGACAGAAGACGAATTCGTCAGGACTAAGATCAGTCGTTTAGTAATAGACTTTCCGAACAGCCTTCGTGACCTCATGGAGTTTCCGAATATCCCCGTATTTGAAAAAAGTGTCGTATATTTCATTCCCCTGTAAGTAGCCGTGAATGTTTTGACTGGAGAGACGCCCACGTGTCTTTTCAGCGAGCACATCAAAGAGACCGTTGTACAGCGTATTCTCATTATGAAGTGGGCTTGTCTGTGAACCCGACGAAGCACGCTATAACGCCGTCCATTCATTGGCCATTACTTTAAATGGTTTGTTCGAGTAATGACTGTACAGCTCTAATCTGCCAGCAGGGCCTGGTACGGAGGTACGGAGTATACAGACCTGCATTATGGAGGATGCTCCACTGTGGAATTTGAATTTGTATCCCTTCCACCACGAAGCGGTCGCCGTTAGCCAAGGTTGCTTCCATATTGGATACATAATAATTCTTCTCACAGAAGCGAGTCTCGCGAAATGTGAATGTGCACTTGTAAACGGTGATCACGTGATAACAATATTGATTCCTACCTTCACGCGCTTCGCCTGACAAATACATGACATACACCAGCTGGATCATTGAGTGAAATTTATTGATTCGTCGCAGGCTAAAGTTTGGCCAATGAAATAACAGAACCAGCTAATGAGTTTTCAAGGTTCTCTGGTAAAGTAACGGCTTGATATATCGCTGCTCATAATGTTCGACGTCTAATGAAACAGAAAGCTTCACAGGTGTCTACCATGTGCATGGTTCTCAGCGCTACTGAATGATTGTTGTCGCTGTTGAGAACATGGGCCGTTTCTCCGATACTGTCAGCCAGGCTTCCTTCTTCACGCTATAATCCGGAATTTCATCTCTGCACATTTTCACACGAAGGTTGACTAACAAGTGATGGCCATCAAGGCATTTCAATTCAAGCTGTTTGCGTTTAGCACTGTATTCATGCATGTAATTCCATTTGATATTAACCAGGCGCGAAACAGTTCCGCCATCTCCCCATTACGTGACCATCTTGAGAGATATGATTTGTGCATACCTATACATTGCGTTAGCACGGCTTTGGGATATTTCTTGGGGACCGTCACAGAAATGGCAAGATCATTCAGCGTTTTATCGGTACCCTGTCTGCCTTGTGGTACTGAAACAGAGCTGCCATCTCCGATTACTTCACATAATGAATTGACCTTTTTTCCATTTTGGCCCAGTTTTGTGGATGCATGAGCGATGTAGGAACGATGCAGTATCAATAATGGCACCTATTTCCGTGACAGTTAACGAAGATCTAGCTTTTGTCATTCAAAAACCTTTTCCCCACTTCCTCGTTTGTCGCATATTCCTACTTTCTTTGGGTTTTCTTTGGGCTGTTGCGCTCTGCGTCTTTCCATTTCTCGAGGATTCTACTTAGCTGGTCCTGTCCCAATATAACATCCGTGATACGGTGACTGGACGTCTTCTCGTGTTCTGTGGAATTGCTAACAGCAGCTTTGTTGATTGGGCCTTTTCCCTCGGTATCACTTTCCGTTGGATCTTGTGAGTCTTCATGTACTCTTTGTATACTACTATGTCAATGTTCGACGGTCAGCGCCGTATTCCGTCATATGTTTTACAACCAGAAATATTGATGCACCCTGTCATTTTGAGTTTTGGCAATATTGCGGACATATGTCCTTTTACGTCTGGAGTCGTGTCAGCGGCTTGCCATTGTCATCTCATGTCATGAATCTACACCACTGGCCATCGAAGGAAACGCAAGGAACATACATCCTCATATCAAAGCACGCATGTGGAATATCCTCACACATATATCGCATGGATACGGCTATTTGGCTGTGACCTTTCATGTCGTATGCAACCGGCATATTGTGTGGGATCTCTGGCGACACTGCCTGAATACGCATGAATACGACAACCTTTGTTGCCTTTGAACGCCATAACTGATGTCCTTCACGAACAATTTCTTTCGTATTTATGCCCGCCTCATGCCCTGGATTTTGAGCTGACTTGATGAAAGGAAAAAAGATAATGGCTAGTTTCTGTTGTGATCAGAACACGAGGCTCAGGCTGTAGACGGGACTTCAACAAAGAATGTTACATTCTCCGTCACAAACTGGTCTAATTTCTATGTTTTGATTTCTTTGGTCAAGGGTGAGAGAGTCGTTGGTCTTCTTGGGTATCCTTTTTCTTAGATTCTGTCCAACCCCCCACTCAATTCAATCCACAGAACAACATCGAACCTGACTAAAAAAAAAACTCTCCTGGGAATATGAAAGGTACCAGAATTTTTGTATTTCGAGTGCTGTCACTTCAGCCAGCACCTGAGAGACGTATCTTCTTGGCATAACATAATGCACTGGAATCATCTTTGGGAAATTCTTTGGGAAATTTGGCATTTCACTTTTTCCCCAAGCTGTGGAATAGCATCCGTTTGGTCTTCCCGAATTACCCTGCAGATGCTGCCATAGGATGAAACCGCGACATAATTACCAGTGCTTTCATTCAACAGATACACGTCTTCAGTGAACGATATGCCGGAGTAGTAAAGTGACAGAAACTGTGTTACCAACGTACCAATCGCGTTTTCTTCATTGTCAACACCGTGCTTCATTCTAGTGTGCTCTTCCGCGATAAATGTTTTAGAGGGGACGCATCGAAGTGTTGTGCCTGTAGCTTCAATGTTGCCATGCCAGTGGCATCATGCAGGATGCTTCCTGTCACGGTTGCTGTTTTCCTCAAGTCGAACCATTCAGATTATCTTTGTTTGATAAGTTCTGATCGTCAGCAACAATCAGTTGGTAGCTGATCCCAGAAGAAGTGTTCCACAATATATAAGTTTTCGAATGCACAGTGGAGCCTTCTTAATGATATTCTCAAGTTCAAAGAAGGTGATATTGTATACTGTTTATGGCGAAGACATATGTTGATGTTCGCCATTCTGTATCTCCTAACTTCTGGAACATTTTCAGAGATTTATATTGTCTTAGCCTAAACTCTCCGCACTTTAGGCGAGGGTCCCGAGGCTGCCTATGCCCCGGAAGCTCCGGGGTTCTAGATGGCTGACCAATTAAATCGCAAATCATCACTCGGTTAGCGCTCATACTTTGGTTGATTTATGTGGAGGTTCCCATTCTTGAATATCTAGACGTGAATGGCGGGTTCTGGCACATTTTGACCGCACAATTCCGACTTTTGAGAACTGTAATTTTTAGACAGAAGCAAAAAAGTACAAAAGTTTCTTAAGTGGAACTTATACTTCCTGCTATATGGTACGTTCCTCCTCAAATATTTTGTATCTACATTCAGTAATATGAAGTATTCTGATGCTTTTTGACGGAATATAATGACTTGGAAGATAATATGTAAAGATAGCCCAAACAGAATTCATTTTCTTCACCTTTTGTATTGGGTCCGGGGGATTCTTCCTGAACCCTGTCTCTCCTCTGAGTCTCGCAGAATGGGTTTCTCCCGTGGGCAGAGAAAGGTTGAGCTGTGAGTCTTTTTTCTTCAGAGGACATGTACTATATGCACTGTAAAGCAGCAATTACACCCCCCCCCATCCCCCCACCCCCCCTTGCGCCCGGCTCTCGTACTCAGATGTACTACTACCAGGGAGGTTTGCCGACTCATCTCTTCACACCTACCGGTATGCGCCCGATCCTCTCTCCCAGCCTGTGCATTAATGACCCTCTCCACAGGCCCATATATTGAAGGTAAATCGCGTATCATAACCCATTCATATGGTACTATGTGCCCCATCCTTTATCTTGTAGCACCACCTCATCCCCTAACCCTATATATTACCATACCATTCAAGGGAGACATTTTCTCTTACTTACGTCAGGTCAATAGCCTCGTGCGCAAGTTAATGATGTGCCGAAAATAGAGCGCATTTTTTAAGATACACATAAATATTTTCTCTAATTTGGGTTCGGACCCTACCATAAAGAAAACTTTGCCATGCCTAATAGAGGGTGTGCCCACATTGGGGAGATCTAAACACCTACATTGTATGCATATTTTACAAAAGTAATCCGGGAAATGCTCTGTTCGTGTTTCGCACGAGTTTTCAATTAGTTTTCGGGTGAAAATAAGACGAAGAAATTGTGACAAAATAAGACGAAGAAATTGTGACAAAGTCCATAGAAATGAGACAATTTCAAATCTGTAATAAACTGGAGAATGTCTGTACAAAATAGGCGGGAAAACACCGAGAGCGCCCCCGAAATCAGAAAACAGAACTTTTGAAAAAACTAAAATAAAAGTCGATGTCCCCTCTGGGCCACCGCACCATAGGATTATTTGGGTGTACTCCAGGCTACTTGTGTTTTCAGATGGGTCATGTTTGATAGAAAAAGTTAATTTCCTTTCGTAGCAGTTACCATTATCGCAGATTTCCGGAAAAGATCAACCAAAAGGATGGGGTGAAGTCGGCCAGATTTTTGAATACAGTTGACCGAGTTCAATCCTGCTACCTGGGAGTAGAATTAAGGTCGTATATAAAACTGTAATTCAGCGTAGATTTTGAACACCAGAAAAAGTGGTCTTGAGGTGTGAACTTCACCCTGGCTGGTGGCCAACTACACTCACATTCACAGCAAACCTACTCGTATCAGTTCGACTTTAGAGGTTGTAACTGCTGTTGACTAAACCTATGTTAACCATATCTGGCCTGGGCTTTTTGGGACCTGTCCAGGCCTGTGGGGGGGGGGGGGGGGGGGAGGCGAAATGGCCTCCCTAATTATCTGTCTTACCCATTGAGCTAGTGGGTTGAAACTTACTACACTATACCCTTGGGTCAAAGATCCAAGATGGCCGCTTTGATGACGTCACAGTGACGTCATTTTCAAAAACGGCATTTTTTGGTCGATTTTTCGGTCAGATTTTTTGAATTTTTCATTTATGCAATTTCTCCGCAAAAACTGCATGATAAATTAGTAAATATTAATGTGATGTGAAATAAAATAGTTTTTACTCACTTTTCTTCGCGGAAAAACAGAAATTTTGAAGAAAAATGACGAAAACATCACTTTTCTGGTACCCCCACGTGGCCGCCATCTAGAATTTACCCATGATCCTGTACTCCGGGGGTTACCCCAATATGATAAACTATAAAGTCACAGAGCGTCAGCTCTCAATTGTTTGTTCGTCCGCAGAAAGTTAGCCCCTCCCCCCCCCTCCCCAGGCCTGGTAGGGTTAAGGGAAGAATGGGAATGGTCATTGGAGTATTGGAGGTCATGGGTACAATACAAGGTTATGTGGCTAACTTTTCCCCCGACTTGCCAGTGGATTTTGCTTGGTCATCTACACTAATTCGACAAATATCTGTAACAAAGCATTTACGTGAACCCAGTCAAATCAAAATTTCAACAGACATATTCCTGGGTCTATAGTTTGCGATAGGCCCGAAGTTACTTTGCATCTAGATGTCTATGACTGATCTACATGTCGATAGCGGGACAACTTGGGTTTGCTTTGATGGCAAACATCACCTACGACAAGATCAAGTAAATTTTTACTTCATTGAGATCCATGTTCATTTATTGCAAACCTATTTTACCCTACCAGATGGGGTCGGGCATTATGCCCCCCAACCAAACTTTCTACTCTTATCTCAGGAAGGACCAAAAACAAACGATTGAGAGTTGCTTTGTAGATTATCACATTGGGGTCATTTTGAGCCTATTTGCATAACAGCTTGAAAAGAGGATCATGGGCATATTCGAAATGGCGCCCATGTGGGGTGCGAGAAAAGTGATGTTTTCGGCATTTTCTTCAAAATTTTATTTCACATCAGATTATTATCTACTAATTTATCATGCAGTTTTTCCGAAAAAAAACCCCCGCAAAAATAAAAATTCGAAAAATCTGCCGGAAAAATCGACCAAAATATGCCAGTTTTCAAAATGACGTCATTGTGACGTCATCACAGCGGTCATATTGTTTTTTTTGGGGCATTTTCTGGTAGTCGCCCAGGCCAGGTAGGGTTAAATTGTAGGTTTCTACAAAGGCGTGACTGTGAAATTTCGACTGTCTTAGCACTTTAGACGAGGTTCCAGAGGTACCACCTAGCCCCCGGAAGCTCCTGCATGGGGTCTAGATCGCAGGAGACGAGTTCTAAGCGATTTCTGGCGAATGGATTCACTCTGTAATGAAGTGTATTTTTAGTTCTTTCCTAAACTTTTTACCATAAAAACACAATCGATTGTGGATTCATGTGATGCTGAATTAGAAAAAAATATATATGTATAATAAAGCAGCCTGAAACAAGGTGTAGAAAAAAACTGATATAATTCGTATGAGCAATGAGCTGTGAATAAATTCTTGTAAATGGAAAGATCTTTGTAGAAATAACGCAATCTACATTCATAATTCAAAAGTATAGATGTTGCTAGCCATATTTCTGGTCGTTTTAAGCAGCATAAGGCACTCATGGGAGAGCTAAACACAGATGTATAGTTTAATGTTTCCAGAGAGTGAGTGAGTGAGTAGTAGGGTTTAACGTCGTTTTCAACCTTGTTCCATTCATATCACGATGGTGCCTACATGTGCCAGAGCACGGGAGTGCTCACAGTTCCTATTACCCTGGACACTGATCAGCCCAGCCAGTACAGCATCCGGTCACCCGTCGAAGTATTGACCGAGCTTAACGTTGCTTAACTTCGGTGATCTGATGAGAAACCGTAGAACTTATCTGTTTTGATAACTGGTCATAACTGTTAAATATTTGACGGACAAGGGTCGCAAAAAGAAGAAAAAAATGCCCCGTATGTCATTAAAGTTAATTTCACGATATTACCTGCAGAAGAGAGTACAAGCGGGAAAATGGCTAAATTATTTGCCACCCCCCCCCCCCCCAAACACACCCCGCCTGGCCTGGTTGGATGATCTATCATAGCACTAAATCAGCACTAAACGAGAATACATACATTCAATATATCAACCTAAAAATCCCAAATCCCTGATCATGACCACGAGGGAACAGTATGTTTTTGTTTGTAAAGGCGTAGTCAGTTAACGGGGCGTAACTAAAATAAAAGAGATTTATAAAATAAATATGTTGATATCGGCCAACTTCACCCCAGTTTTACGTCGGTATTTGAGCATTTACTGCCTGCATCGTGTTTGATTTGACCCCTCACTATGAGTGCCAGAGAGCACTTCATCGGCAAGCATGCTGTTGACTCTACTCCACCATGCGAATACCTGTGTCATAAAGTGGACCAGTATCGAACTGTCTATACTACTATGTGTGGCGGTCTACGTAAGTATTTACAAGGAATAGCAACCTCGATATTAACCCAAACTGTCAATACAAAGTCCAGCCAGGGAAAAAAGTATGTCATTTGTGTTTGAGGTCTTCAGATCTACATTATATGCGAACAGCGCACAAATCGGGCTACAGGATTTCCATATTATTAGATGTGAGTATTTGTATTGCTATATAATATATATGTGGACGATTTCAATTTATACCAGATCTAGACAGTTATAAATGCATAATCTGAGAAAAGAGTAAAAATTTCCGCCAATCGAAGGAAAGTAATTTCACGCAAATATTGCGTGTACCCTCGAACGTCCTAGTTTTCGCCCTTGTATTCGTCCTTGAATAACGTTAATAGTTTTTTTTATGTATGTCATACATAAGCTAAATGCCGCAGGTATATGCTGCTGCAAATTAACCCATTTAATTAAATGGTCTAGTTATGATATATTATTCAGGTGGGCACGTCTCTCTCCCCACTTCCCTTCACTGTCGTAAAAGACATATCTACATATTTTGAAAGATAAATTATCGCTTTATACGGACCCTTATTACCTCTGATTCCTCTAAATGCGTAAGGGTTTATTGTGTCAATTCAACCCTCTGGTAGTCCGCAAGAGAACGTCCTCGTTTGCGTTACACGAGGGATTATGAAGGTCTAAAGAAATTAGCATATGTGAAAAATTATACGCGCAGTTATACCCTCTTACAAAGATAAACAAATTTTTTTTAAAAAAAGGAGAAAAAAGTATTATCTGACTATCTATATGCGGCCATTTCTTATGACCAGTGTTCTGATAAAATCTGGTCCCAAAACGACACAGCATTCTCATACACCAGCGCGATCGATCATTCGCACATGTCCGTTTGCATATCGTTAGATACATATATACACGCGGACATCTTTAATGCCGTTTTACGAGTACGTAGCTTCAGCCAGCCAGAAGCACCTGTCACCAGGAAAGAATTCTTAGTGACGCCTTTTCCGAAACTGACAATTTGAATCGATGTGCGAGAAATGAATACTGGAGACACTGGAAATAAAAAAAAGGCTTTGCTCTCGGTGTGGGTGATATCAGATGTCATAACAAAGTTCAAAGTTGAGCATGTGGATCGACTTTCGGCATCCAGACCCACTGTAGTAGTATATTCGTGCAAACAGGCCCAGACAAATTTCTGATTTGACTGGGTCAGTGCAGATGCAGCGCAATAGACAGGTAGACTACCACACTCTATAGAAACTCGTCACCCGCTACGTACCGGAGCGATCTCCGGCGACTGGCGAATTTGCAATGCTAATAGATAGGAACAAACTCACCTCGTTGTC